>JADDOH010020482.1:0-16869 GCA_016648135.1 Agrypnia vestita | reverse complement strand
CTGCTAGATAAAACTGCAAATGCCTGAAATAAATAAAAATAAAATTAATATTAACCCTTTCTTCCCTATGATGCGTAACTACTACACATTACTTCTAATATTACCTTTAATATCTCTATAAATATAATAAATACCGGGTTAAGATTTTAGGTATTCCTCCATAATATATTTACACATTAAATTAAAATATAATATTGACAATTATCAGAATTTATCGGGTACATCAGAGGTATTTTGTGAAAATCGGAAATAAATTCACCAATACAATCAAACGTGTGCCAGTGTGCGGCGTATAAACAGCGCTGTGAGTAAGACGCGATAATACTTGAAGAGTGTGCGGGAAGGGCGTCACTATATTCGCGTCTCACTCTTGCCTACTTCGCTATAAGGAAGCGCGAGAAATAGAACACTGTGTTTTGCCGTTTCGAAGTTCCCGGTAGCGGCGATAGCCCCGTAGTAGCTCTCGGACATTCATCCAGAGTGGTTGTGCGGCCCGTTCCGTGAGTGTTGCCAGGAGGTTTTTTCATGTTTTCAGCAAACAAACCTCAATTATTATCATTTTTGACCTCGATTATAATTAATTTAAGGAGTTTGCTATGAATGTTCTTATTTTTCCGATTTCAAATTGCTAATTTTTGATTGTGCATTGACTACACAGCACCGGAACGCGCGTTTTTATTTTAGCACCATAAGGGAAAGGTTAATAAATGCATTCTATTCTTATTGTTACATGTTGATTTCATATTAAATGATGATTTAATATGAAATCCATCAGACTTAGAATATCAACAATCAACATGGTATTATTGTTCCACGATATGATTACTGATATTCGACGTCATAGGAATATAGAACAAAATTGCAGAAAGTAAATTTAAATAAACTTTACCTCGTATATGGGAAGGCAAATTGAATCAATGAATCCGACTTGCATCATTGGTAGTTGATCTTCCTTTTCTCGGTTCATAATGTCCTGGAAAAATACGGATACTGTAAGATTAAGAGGCAACAAACTATTTGAGATGGTTATATTGTATAGAAAAATATATTTATAGACATTCAGGATTTGAGGATATATATCCGCGGATATATATCATGATATATATCACAATATTTATGGCTCGATTTTTATTTTTGATATATATCCAAGAAAACTTTCTGCAAATGTTACTAGATGGTGCTAGTTGTATTTTAAAAAGTGCTACAGTTATTTTTTAGTTTCATTTGTTTCATATAATCTGTTTTTTATTTCACACAAAGAAACAAACACCCATAACACTACATTAGAAAGAGCATCTTTTATGACTTACATATAATAATTGCATATATAAGCTTGTTTCAGTATGCAATTCATTAATTTATAAGTAATAATTCATATACAAAATAAAAAAATAAATTTCCTAATTATTTCGAGTTTGTATCAATCGACATGTGCAAAAAAGGAGAAAAAAGTTTGGATATATTCAATTTTTGATATGTATAATATCAGATATATATATATATATATATATATATATTATATAAAATACGATTATTTGATTTTTATTATAAAAATCGGATTTTTTCGAACCCTGATTTAATTTAGCGTTGTTTAATTTACAGAGTGGAAGTTAATTATTAAAATAATTTGATTTAAACTCTAAGTTTTAACCACTGTATGAGTAATAATATGTAAACCTAGGCGCTTTCATTATCCTCGGAGGCAACATTAGAACTGACAATAAAAGTATTATCGGGGTTAATTGACATACTATGAAATTCGGAACTTGAAAAATATAGAAATATGATGAATTTCAAATTATCGGGATTCAAATTTATGGAATTTTACTGTAAAAAAATATGTATATTGAACGGCACTTTTTAAGATTTCATCGCAAATAAATGACTTACGATTGGCGTGATCTTGAGTTCATGCCTTTCAATATCTCCCTGCTGGAAGAACTCTCTGGTGACCAAGCTGGCTACCCTCTCCTCGACTGGCCAAGGCTTACTGATGGCTGCCAGGTCGCACACTGTCATGGTCATAGCTCGTAGAAGGGAGCGGTTCTCTTCCGAAGACCACAATTCCGGGTCGTGGTTATCGCCCTCTGTGGCAACTAAATTCAAGAAGGCACCTCGTTTTCTGGAACAATAACAAGCTTATAAGTAATCAGGATAAAAATAGCGAAAGTGTATTGTTGTTTAATTACGGAATTGATGGAATGTCTATATTTGTTTTTTATAAATTTCAATACATTTTTTGAGTACGTTAAAATTTTTTCAAGAACACAATTACTGGATTTTTGTCTCTAGAGAGACTGTCATTAATCAAGATACATTACAATTGTATTATAGTGTAAAACTTGTAAAAGCCTAAAGACTTTTATATCTACATTCCCATACAAATAGTGTCATGTTTAGTGGATAGGGAGGAATGAATGAAAACACTGGAAATTAATGATTAAAGCCATGTATCCACTAGGGGACAAATTGTTCTTATCATTACGCGCAGCATAGAGTCTACGTGACGCTGCAAAGTCGCGCACTATTCCGCGACATTGTGTGCTACATAGCGCAGCATTTCTACGTGCCGCGGCAACGTTGCCATGCACACAGTTCCCGAACGAGCGCACGGGGACATTGTACTGCGCGTCAGTACCACGTGGTATGTTGACAAGCTAAGACGTATGCGTTACAGTTACATATGCTATACGATATGATATAAAACTGCGTTCCGTAGTATATTGTGTCTTGCTTGGCTATAGAAGACCCGATCATTTGTAATAAATTTTCAAAATCAGTTGTTGTCATTCGAATGAAATTGACCAATGATCCGTCAGACATCCGAAGATCGCATACAATATCCATCCTTCTTTTCCTTTTCAGTATATACTTTCGTACCCACCACCTTTTTCAGCTGTTAAGGCGGTACATTCACTGCAAATGCATATTTCGGCATTTTTTTACGAAAATGTGGGTTTTTATTATTCATTTATATCAGAATTTATATGATAGATTGCATTTTTTTTGGGGAAATAACTTAGATAGAACCTTTGTTCTTATATAAAAGTGATAAACTGAACATTATTTACAATAATTAAAAAAATATAGGCATTAATCCACAGGTCGCGGCAAAAAAAATGTTTTTAATGTTCTACAGCGAACAGACGTGTGTTAAATATTTGTACGTAAACATAATATGTTTTTCTATACGTATAAAGTTTACTTAATTATCTAGAATCCATACGTAGGAAATTAAGAAATATTTTATATTTATAACGTTATAATGTTTCAAACATGCAGTAATTTTGATGATTTTCAAATCTTGTTTAATCATATAAAAATATGATTTCAAACGATATATTGTATCTATATTCGCACTTTGAGTCTTCATTCACTATTGAAAAGCTACATTTTT
Source organism: Agrypnia vestita (assembly GCA_016648135.1). Classification (NCBI taxonomy): domain Eukaryota; kingdom Metazoa; phylum Arthropoda; class Insecta; order Trichoptera; family Phryganeidae; genus Agrypnia; species Agrypnia vestita. Next base: position 13,472 of record JADDOH010020482.1, on the reverse strand, counting down.
TATTAAAAACACGTTAATTATTATTTTAAAATAAAAATTCTAAAGTATGAAAAACGACATCCTATACGTCAAAATGCCTTTCATATGCCGTCTGGCCGCGGCAGGGGTCAGGCGTGTTTATGTGGCCGAATATTTCTCGTGATTTATTTCACTATTAATCCTACTTCTACGCCAAATTTGACATTTATATGAATTATTATTATATAATACGCTCAAAAGCAATTGATATCTCCCATATATTAAGGTTTTATATGGATTTTCGAACGGTTTCATCCTTTTTAAACTTTGGACATGCGTCACATGTCAGTTTCGGTATTATCCTAATTTCAACAATTGTTCCAGATTATTTGAGGTATCAAGATACATACTGTACGCGCCGTGCGCATGCGCGTTCACGTCTCCCATGTATTTATTTCTTTCTTATTTATTTCTTGTTTAATATTAACAGTATTTATTATGATATAAAAAGTATTTCAGAATTATTAATATGTTTTTTAAATTCTATACAGTAAGTAATAATTGGACGTAAATAAAATACAGGAATTTGTCGATAGATAAAATAATACATTTTGATATACGCAGTACGTTCGTGGGGCTACGTAATTGTTTTGTTATTGTCATATTACGATATGCATTGATTTAAAAAGTAGTTCAGAATTATTACTATGATTCTTAAATTATTTACGGAAAATAATAATTCGACTCAAATAATATAAGATCATTTGTCTAAAGTTAAATAAGTAAATATTTTGATACATTAGGTACTTCTGTGGGGATGCCTGACGCGGACGAAAGCGAAGAATATATGACCATCTCTTTCTAGCAAAACCTTACTGTTTTAGCAACGTATGTACCATAAATATGTAACGAACGTGTAATGTTTATTCGATTTGCGCTCAGATGACATGTCGCGCACGGCTTAAAAGGACATGATCTATCGATGTAATCTGACAGATATGCATGTTTGTGAATCGGCTGTGTCGCCTTAAGTTTTGATAAACTCATTAGAATAAATAGATACGCAGCACTAATCATCATATCCCTTTTGGGCGACATTTCCGTGACAAGTGATATGCGAGTCCCGGTGTGTACACGTCAAATGACCGTGTCATTGTCTCCGAAACATGAGCGTAGATGTTGATGCGACATGCCGCGCAGAATGTTGCGCGATTTGTCCCCTAGTGAATACATGGCTTAATTAGCTATTCAATGTAAATTATTTTAGCATGCCATTCCGTGACAATAGCTTTGTCTCTATGAGACATCCATAATACACGTATCTTGATTAAAAATAAATTATCTTATGGCGTACATTATTTTATTATATAATACCGAATAAAGCATAGACAACATAACAAATGTGCATTCTCAAACAAAACTATTATAACCTGAAGTAAACAGCAAGATCCGTGCTCAGTATAGCGTCCTCCAGCACCTTTATAACCCTCTCATAGTCTTCAGGGGAGAGGTGCAGAAGGATCTGATTTCCAGGAGAGTTGAGGATCATCAAGCACTGGTCAAAGTGGTGGTGCTCCATGGTGGACGTGGAGTAGAGCTGGGCTAGTGGGGATGATGCTCTAAAATTAAAATACAAATCGCATATAGAGGATAAAGTCATACTAAAGCATAATAATATTTAAACACAACATAAAAAATAAATATGTAGCAAGTAATTTTATCACTGAAAATTTCAAAAATGTAAAACAGATGAATTAACAAAATGATTGAAGATTTGAATAAAGACTTACTTGATTTGAAATGAGTTGTTGGTTCCCCGATGGTCGAGGTCGTGGCAAAGGCATCCGATCATCAGAGCGAGACATTCTATCTCACCAAATATTTTCCACCATTGGGTTGCCTGGAAAGATGAGTAAAACCATTCTTAAAATAATGTCGATTGCAATAACACACATTGTAAATATGAAACAACTCCTTCCATCATACAAAATTAGAATGCATTATTATAAGGTTTCTCTTTGGAAAAAGTGGTCTTACAAGGCGGTTTATTCCATATTACTAGAATTTAAAAAGAATGGCATCTAGTAATCCAGAATTACACTTATACCTTCATATGCCGGATAATCTTGGAATTTTTTTTTAAAAAGTCATGACCAAAGCCAAAGTCAGAAATAAAGCTATTTGTTAACAGAATTAAGAAGAATTTACTAAAATTATCACAAAGATAACTAAAATACGGAAGTGGAAGAAGGAGGGAGTGGCGAACGGCCGTGTAGAACAAGCAAAGCAAATTTTGAAAGAGAGCATAATAATCCTAGTGGCTTTTGACGATTTATTCCCCGCTTTTATCTTTGCTATTTATCATCATTCACATAAGAGTTGAGAGTTCCATCATCTTCTACTGAATATTCTGGATAATGCAATACTGTCATTTGATAAAAATGAAACATTGATTTAAAAAACGATAATTCAAAAAATACCCGGTCCAATAAAATATTTTGTTATGATATTAAGGCAAAGTAATGGTTCAAGGACTCCATGTTTCCAAACCATAAAATTTTCAATTTTCTAAATGCGTTTCATTTCATTTCACCTCCACTTTAAATGTAAAAAACAAATTATTTAACACTTGTTGAATGCTCACCGTCAGGATTGAGAACATCATCTGAGCAACATTGAAGGCGTGTCTCCAGTTGTGGTACGTGACGTTTCTGTAGTTCTTCTTCACACTCAGCAACCATCGACACAGCACCGAGTACTCTATGTGGAACCTCTCCACAAAGTCCAGGTCCAGGAACATGCGGAGGCAAGCCGTCAAAGTGTCATCGTCGTGCAAGTCGATGTCGTCAAACGCTAAGTCATGCAGTTGGAAATGTGCCGATGAAGGAACCCTTAGGGTCTGAAATGAAAAATAAACAGTAAGCGATTGATTAACAAAAAATGTTACATATTCATATTTCGACACACAAGTTCACTTTATTTCACATCTCCACACATGCAGAATTTTTGATGCCCAAGTTGCTTTTTTATACCATTCACAACCAATACACTTATTTATGTATCTACTTACTTTTTATTCGTCAACCACGTAATTTACATGCCTGAACCATTTCAGTAATCCTTTCCTATTTCAATCTGTTAGCTTATAATGTTAATTTCCACTTTTTCTTCCGAATCCGTTCCATTTGATTGTGAAATATTGGTTAAGGTTAGGTTAGGTTAGACAATTTTTTCATTAAACTCGCCTTTGTCTGTATCTTTCGTAACGCAATGTTCCATCTGCCAAACACTAGTCAAGCCTTCCTTTTTTCCATCTATTTCTGTCACCTTGGTTCAAATTACATTCATTAATAACAAATTCTTCTTGCTGATGGCATTCCAATTCAAAGTCTCGCTAATATTTATGTATGTAAGAGTCACATCCCATGGGGCCGGTGGCACTAACTTAGTTTTTAGTAATCTTTCATAAAAACCATTGATTTTTACGAAATCGGGTTTTTAGATTGGTGGAAAACGAAAATCGATGGTTTAAACGAAAGCTAGAAAACTATAAGCTGATGAACACAATACGTTAAAGACTAATTACATCCTTTTTGCCAATATGTAGTTATATTTTAAATGTTTTCACATTAGTTATTAATTCACATTAGTTAAATCTTTAGTATAGGTATATTGTATCCTGATGAAGGGACCATTATTTATACCATTATTACCATAATTCAATAAATAGTGGTACATATATACAAAGTTTTTTCTTCTTATGAATATCACAAATAATTATAATTGAAATAATTTCATGTGTGATTCTCTCTGAGCAGCTAAAAAACCATAACTTACTATTTTAAGAAATGAGGGTAAACACAACTGTTTTATTCTACTATATATTTATTTTGAATTGTTAGAACGTTTTCGAGATTTCTCGCACTGTCACATATTTACAACTGTTATTTACACGTTTATAAATTAACATTGTCAATAAATGAGAGAAATCTTGAAAACTTTCTAACAATTCAAAATAAATATATAGTTGAATAAAACAGTGTTGTGTTTACCCTCATTTTTTTAAATATTAAAAATGATTTCCACAATGTTACAAATAAAAAACTTGAACATTCATAACTTACTCTTAATCGTTGAGCATCGTCGATAGAAGCTGAAGCGTGGTAACTGAGGACCTGAAACAAAGTTGTGAATTACTGATCAAGTGTATCATTACTATTAGTCAAGATCAATCTTTCTTCTAATTTTTTTACTTGTTTGCGTTTTTTATATTATTTATGGTTAGCATGAAAAAACACAAAGTGACCTATTTAACTGTAAATAGTTGCGGATATTTTATACGAACTGTATGTTTTTCCGAGAAACAATTCTCAATGTCTCAATGATTCACAACGTCGTCGGTTCGTATAAAATATTCACAACTATTTGCAGTTAAATATGTCTAATGACCGTAATAACAACACTTTATTGATTTTTGACTCTGACTCTTTAATAACAAAGTGACCTGATTGGGGGCAGTGCCCACGAACACGTTAATGTTTTTTCACGCACTTTAATAAAATATAATATAAAATGAACTGAATATTTTAAGTGTGACATAAATGTATTGGTAAGCAATGAATGCTTAGAACAAATGAATGAGTTCGTGTACATATTTGGGAATTATGTATACTAGAGACGGCATGACTGAGAACGATATTGAAAGGAGAGTGACTATGGGAAACAAAGTAAATGGTGCTGTGAATACAATTATGTCAAAGGAAGCAAGAGTAGCGGTATATAATGGTGCCAACTCTTATGTATGGAAGTGAAACTTGGAATTGGTAAAAAAAGAACGAAAGTAGACCGAATGCGGTAAATATATGGCCGCTTAGACGTATGTGTGGTCCCAAATCAAATACTAATTAGTATCAATATAGTCCAGAGTCAAGATACACTTAAAATTCTTGGATACAATTAGCTCACTTTTTGTGAACTATCACGAATCCTCGAAAAATTTGGGAATTATGTGAGCGAGCCATATTTTTAATACCGATAGAAATTTTGCATCTCATTCAACTAAGCTTATTGTTCCAATAAGTATTTTTTTTAAACAGTGAGAATAACTTACGTCCAATGTGACACTTTGCTTGGCCATGGCCGTGATGGCCTTCTCGTACATGTGAGTATTGTGAATACCCATCCCGCAGAAGATGGCGAACGCTTCCACAAAGTTCTCATCATTTTTTGTGAAGAGCAAACCTTCAAACTTATTGACAAGCTAAAACAAAGAGAAAAAGATGAGTAAATTATTTTTAGATGTGAAATACGCGACTGATCTTCAAAACAATGGATTTTATATAGGCACAAAGGTAAGACGAGTATGAGGTTAAAAGTTCAAAGTTGTCAGTATCGGTGATGTAAAGTGTATATTTACATCACTGATCCTGACAGCTCAAGGATCAGTGGTTTATACACTAAATTTGGGCCATTCACATTTTGTTTTTCCCTTTATATTAGTTTAAATACAACTAAAAAATTTTCAATTAAAGCTCCTGTGTGAAAAATCAGTTTGGCTTGTGGGTTTTTATAATAATACATTATTAATCAAAAACATATGCACATTTTTTAACTGTAACTGGTTGCGAATATTTTATACGAACCGTATGTTTTTCCGAGAAACGATTCTCGACGTTTCGATGAATTCTTATTCAACGTCATATTGCACACTGGCGACCTTTGTCATAGAAGAAGTGAACACTCCACAAGAAAGTGCATATAATTTACGTCCTCAGAAGCAGTAATCAGTCTGCCCTGTAACAATGTAGGTAAAGGTCATCCTTCTGATGACGTTATATAAGAATTCAACGAAACGTCGAGAATCGTTTCTCGGAAAAACATACAGTTCGTATAAAATATCCACAACCAGTTACAGTTAAACATGTCTAACGACCGTAATAACAACCTTAACTTTTTAATAACATACGCACAGCACATCCATAGAATTGTTAAACTTAAATTAAATTGAAAATAGGATCGGAGGCCGGAGAGGAATAAAAAAGTAACCCGATAAGTAAATTTGCATTTTAATGGTTTGAAAATGTTCTATAATATTTTTAATAACATTTCTTATACAACGCAAACAAGATTCTACTAAATTTTTTGTCATTTTATAAGAAACCGTAGTATTTTGAGGTCTCATGACACACAAGCGTCTGACTGACAGAAGTCGTGCAAGCAGAAAGAAGTAAGCGTATCATATGGAAAAACATAATTTTTTCTACTTCTGACTGTCTTATTACACATTATTATTTTATTTTCTTTGGGTGTTGTATTCTTTGGGATATTTATGAGGATCATATTAGTATCGTTAATAATCTTAAGTTTTAAAAATTAGCTTTTTGGGGTTATGTTGAAATCCCGTTCCGGAACGGGAGTGTTAATTGGGTGAGTGGGAAAGAGAGTATAGAACCTCGAAAGTATTAGGACAATAGGACCAAGGTAGTAACGTTTCATACCTGAATGACACCGATAATCTGTCCAGAAGAATTCTTGATGGCCATACACAAGATGGTTGTGTGCTTGAAGTTGGTTCCCTCGTCTACCGATGAATCAAATCTCTCGTCATCATATGCGTTTGGAATGTTTACAGTCTGAAAGATTAAGTTAAAAAAGTATGAAAATAAAATGCTAAAATAAAGAAAAGAGCGAAATATATATGTATTATTTTTGGATAGGCTGTATTAGATCATCAATATGACCATAGTCTATAGATCTTTTGTAATGCTTTTGTAATAAGTTCACTAGGCGTTTATAGATTTCACAAGAAACACCGTCTTGATACCTTGTTTTTTAAGAGCTCACGAAATTCTGTCTGTGATATTTTGATCAAACCTTTCTGCAAAGTCCAAGAGTCACTTCACTTGTCTTGTTACGGAGGCACTCCACACCTATTAAGTGTACCCATAAGTAATCAATTATTTAAGTGGTAACAAAAAAAGAATATAACTACATTTAATTTTATTTTTAATTGATTTAATTTCCATCGTTATTTAGGACCTTTTGCCATCTTGTTGGTAGATTTTTAAGAAAAAAATGCTTCTAGGTATTTATAAAGCGTCATTATCAAAACCTACCGGGCGCCCACTTCGATCGCTATCAGACAAGTTAAAATCACCATCGGAAAATTTTCTAAACCAAAATTGGCACTTATTTACTTTCAATACGTCTCCATACACATCACAAATTTTCTTTGTTGCAACCGTTGCATTAACACCCGATAGAAAATTAAACAGCATGCAATGACGTAAATTTTCCAAGTTAGTTGATTGTCCGCCATTTTACAACAGAGTAATAAAAAAATAAAAATTAAATTGTCACAAGTAACAAGACCACGGATTATAATATTGCGTATAAAACACAAGTCTTTACACGTTCACTTTACTGAGCTGACTGAAGCCAGCATTCCACATCAAAAATAATTGATTACTTATGGGTACACCTATTATAAACATCCGGTGAACATCCATAGGGACAATGGTTTCAAATTAAAAACCCCATAGTATCTGGCGCTTCAAAAACCACTCAAGATGCATTCCACAAAAAAAATGTATACGAAACTTATTATTGAAAATTATTATTGAAAACTATAAAATATTCTTAAATCTATTAACATTTCAAAAATTCTCTGTTTTTGGCTGTTTCTCTTAGTAGCATAAGATTTTAGTAAATATAGCAAGTAATTGCTAACGTTATCATTAGATGGTAATTGACGATACATATTTAAGAGAAAAAGATTATATATTTACTCACTTCGCCAGTGGTAGCCACGTAACCCGTAATGCCGATGTTAATAGGAAATCTGCTCTCAAATGGACTGAAAGAAAAAAAAGACAATAATCAATCGTATAATCGTACCAAATATCTCAAAGTATAAAACAGTGATAAGGGAAATATGCATCATTTCATTTTGCAACCTCTAAACGTTCAGGCTTAAGAATTGTGTATCCTCACCACCACCACAAAGAACTGTAAAATGCGTAAAACCAAACATTGGAATTTATTATTTTTAACAATATTTCTACATATAAATGTATTTTTCGTTATTTTTTAAATATTTTTTATTATCATTATTATTATTTTTCATTATTTTATATGTATAAATATATCTTCTACACATAAATGTATCTTTTAAATTAAAAAAATGTTTTGATGATTGTATTTTCTTATATTTATTATCACAGTAAAACCTCGACAATTCGAAATTCGACATAATTCGAAATTTTTAAAACCCACCAGTCCCAAAAGGCTAATTTCATAGAAGATTAACCCCGATAATTCGAAAACCCCGCTAATTCGCAATTCGAAATAATTTTTAGCCCGTTGCGCCGTAAATCAATACGCTTTAATTCATAAAATACGATTTTTTTTAAATTTGACGAAATCGAAAAAAACATTTTGATTTTTTCGCAAGTGAGAACAACAAATATCGGGTACTTTAGCAATATAAACGTCGCGGTCTTCGTATTAGCATAATAAATATTGCGTTTTCAATAAGATTTCATGAAATATGCAAAAATACAGACTTTTTCACCAAATTAATGACTTTTCACGAGTTTTACGATTTTTGGTGAATTTCGCAATTCAATTGCGATTTTTTTTGTACCTTGAATTTCGAATTAACGAGGTTTTACTGTACTTACTTTCTTACTGTATTTTATTACTTATTGTATTTTCTTGTGTCTTTTTATGTTTATATTGTTAATATTATATCATTTTTTATCATGTTACTCTTATGTACTAAGATAGTTATGATGTAAAAGCCCAAATCAGAGTGTATTATTATAAAATAAAATAAAATAAAATAAATAAATGTATCCGTTGTTAAAAATTGCAAAAATATTTTTACCTCGTTCTGGCATCTGATTCGTCTCTGGTCAGGTCATTGGCTTCAAAGTCAAATACTCTTGAGAAACTGCCCTTAGAAGCTTCGTGCACCAGCAATACCTAGAATGTAATATTATCTTATTTAAAATAAATAAATAAACGCGTTGTTAATTCTTAACAGTCTGATATCGAGATAAATTAATTTTTTTTTCAAATTATAACATAAATCAAATCTTAAAGCAACAACATCCTTGTTTTTTGTAAGCTGTGTTAGAACAATATTCCGAGATAAATATGCCAAGTTGTATAAGCCTTAAACAATACTTATGTTTATCGTAGATTGTTTTAAGAAATTGGTCCAGTGATACTGAAGCACAAATTGCATTTGCCATTTCTGATGTATTTCTTTATATTTTATGATCTTTCATATTCTAAATTAAAAAAATTTAAAGTTAACATCCCATGTTAAATATTTGTTTAAAAGTAGTGAGGATGATTTGTGTATTGTGGGTTGTAATAGGTGTACCCATAAGTAATCAATTATTTTTGGTGTGGAATGTTTGCTTCAGTCAAGCTCAGTAAAGTGAACGTGTAAAGACGTGTTTTATACGCAAAATTATAATCCGTGGTCTTGTGACTTGTGACACTTTGACTTGACTTTAGAGGAAAAATAGCCTATACATTTATAGGAACCACGATTTTGGAAGGATAACACATAAAATTTAGATTTCAGTACATTTTAAATTAGTTAACTTCAGTGACCGCATTCAATTTTTTTTTTGAATATTGCTACCTTTGCTTTTATACCCCACATGTAACATACTATAAAGAAAAATGTGAAGTACTTATTTTTTAAAAGTTTTTTTTGTAAAATTAATTATTACCCCGATCAGAATTTATAAATTATGAATAAATGACTATTTCATTAATTCTTTATATTCACTTTTTCCATTCTATTGCTACTGTTCTTGTCTTCTAGTTTTTATTTATTCTTCTTATTGTTTGTATATTTCAAATTTGCTTCTACGTGAAATACTTTAGGACACAGGTAAATATGTTCGATTCTGATGACTCGTGCTCTTATTCATACATATCATTAACTTGTCTCTGTTTTATTTCCGAAAAAATAAATATAATACAATTTAAAAAATTATATAAACTTATACAAAAAAAAAATAAAATAATACCGCTTCGACACATCAACTGACAGCGGAATGTCAAAACTGTAAAATAACTCTTATTTATCGGACACATCATCAGACGTAGGTATGTAGGTAAGGGAATTCAGTTTCAAAATTTATTTACTAAAGTGAAAAAAAAGTTCAGACAGATATGGGTGTTATGTTTACCACAAAATAATAATAATGATGGCTGTTATATTTACTCGTATAGGGGAAGGAAGGATACGTCAACTCGACAGTAAATATTATATCGGTTTGTTCCGTGTCAGTGGACACAATCCAACTTGACTCATCTAACTTCCAGAACAAATGGAAATACATTACACCTAAATACTTCCAAGGTAAATTCACAATATTATATAAATAACTTTAGTTCAAGAGACAACAGATACCGAAGAGGTTATAAGATACATATTATTATTATCTCTGTCATCCTTTATTTGTGGGAGATATGTACCTATTTTTTCTGTATTTTGTCCTACCAAGCAATTATGTCTCCACATTAGGTGACCGAATAAAATAAAATAAAAATATCGACGGTCCTTACATATACTGTCGAATCTGCAAAAATCCTTTTTTCGTTCTACTATCTGTACCTATCCAATTTACTCTATATTTTCAACAACGTCGAAAAAATAATAATTTTCGTTTCGAAGAAAGCATATATTAAAGGAAAATTAAAATTTTTTAAACATTATCTGACAATATAGAATAATTAGAATGGTTTAAGATACTAAAATCAAATGTTTGCAGATTCGACAATATACGTGAGGACCGTCGATATATACGTGCTTTAAAAAAAAACACGAGGTGCTGGACTCACCTCGTGTCAAGCTCTTTATAAAGGAAAATATATTCAAAATTATTATTTTAATAAAATTTGCATAAAAAATTCAACACCATTTATCTTTTTTTTAACATGATCAAATCTATAGTTAATCAGACAAATACAAATATACAAAAATACAACAGAATTGTAAAACATTATGTAATTAAATAAAAGTTGAAAGTAATTTCCAAAGTTTTATCCCTTCCTTTCTGATTCCTTTTCATCTATCTATGTATGCCTAATATAATCCATTTACATTTCGTTAATATTCATAATGCCGGTTCATAGGTACACTGTATTTTCTCATTTTTTCGAATTATGGAAATACACACGCATATTGTTTCGTCTACTTGTTTTTAAAACATCAAAAATACTGTAAAAAGCTCCCGGCGTCATTCCAGTGCGTCACAGCACAAAAAATGCATTGCATATTAGGGATATAAAAGCAAAGGCAGCAATATCCAAAAAATTAAAAAAAATATTTCGAATGCAGTCATCGAGGATTGGTTATTTAGAATGTACAGTTTCCAAATAACTATCAAAAGCAAAGACAGCAACATCCTCGTAGTGTAAAAAGCAAAGGCAGCAATATCTATTTCAACCAATCAACCCCCAATGATGTGTCACGTGACAAAATGACCGCCTTAAACTAAAGTGAGATTTATAACTAAAACATCATAGAATAGATATCAATATCCAATTATGTAAATAACAAAAGAAGCAATGTCGTAGCCTGCACTATTAGTACCAAATATAGCAATATCTGTATTAAAACGAGGTGGCAATTGTCTTTAAAAACTTATTTCCAATAAAATGTAGGCTTCATAGATTCCAGAGAAATTTCCTTGAGCAGTGACAGGTTTTTTGTATTCATCTCAGAAACACCACAACGGGATGTTGCTGTCTTTGCTTTTATACCGCTCGTATATAAAAGGGAGATAGGAAATCACAGTCTTAAGAAAAGAGGTCCAAATAATTTTGAGCAACACAAAGAGGCACGAAAAGACGTATGAGTATGTTAGGGCATCTCACCAAGAGACAGGAAAGGAAATGTGTGGAAAAGAAAACAGACAAGAATAGTCGATATAGCAGAACTCCAGCGGCATCTGAGGTAGCGATGGGCGACTCGAGTTAATTTAACCGAGTAACTCGAGTTATATTGCCAGCAAGTCAAACCGAGTTGCGTTTCCAGCAAACCGAGTTACCTCGCTGGTTTGGACGACACGACCGCGGACAGTTTGCGACATCGAGTTGAGTTTACGTAAGACGTACCCGTACAGTAATATGGCGTTCGTACTTAACGATCTGGCAGTCTCAACTCTCAAATAGACACCGAGGCCAACATTTCAGCTCGAGGTTCAGAAAAAATACGACTCGGCCCATCACTAATTTGAGGAGAATCAAGAGGCCGGCCCTCGTGTAGGAGGCCCTAGAGTACGAGTAGCGAGCAAATTTTGAGCAATATCTTTGTACCTGCACCCGCTGGCACTGGATGAGGCTCTGCGTGTGCGTCAGGATGCGCAGCACCATGTGCTCGATGGTGCTCTGCTCCTCGAAGATCATCCTGGCCAGGTCCAGCAGCACCTGGTTCCGCTTCACCTCCAGCTGCGAGCGCTCGTACAGCTGCGCGTTGCGCAGGCCGATGCCGCAGAACTGCAGGTAGCCGGCGAACACCATCTCGTCGTTGGCGGTGAAGGGGCAGTCGTTCTGTTTGTTTATCACCTGCAATGGTCAAAGTGAGACTATTTTAGGCTGCGGCGGGATTAAAAGTGGTCGTTTAAAACTCCGGTCCACAAAGTTTGAACTCAATCCTCCTCAAACTCTCTCATAATAATAATAATTGGATGTTTTGTGAGTACTCACCTCAAGGGCACTTCACACAAAAAATTATAGTACAAAACAACTTACTTGGGTAAAGACCTTAATTACTATTACAAAATGGAAATAACGGTTAAAACCATAATACTTGAGTGCCAGTAATAATTGTGTATTTTCGAGGAGTGCATACGAAGAGTGGAAAACATTAGGTAGTATTGTAACGGTCTGATTCTATAGGTTTTAATATGATTGTAAAAGCAAGTGCGTCTTTAGTTGTCATCTATAATATATTCAAAATTAGAAAACTAGAATTGAAAGTTTTCGTAGTATTAAATATGTATTTTGAGTGGAGAAATAGCGAAAAATTAGCGATAAAAAAATAATGAAACTTGGACACGAGTCTTGAAAATATGGATCAATCGATCATTCTAACCCGGGTAAAAAATAAAATAAACAACACAACCACTTACGCACTTCCTTTTAATCTGAAGAAACCTTTTAGAAACAAAAAAAAGCAACACACGCAAAATGACCAAAATCGTTTTAAAGAACAACGTAACGTTTCAGTTTGTCCATGACATTGCGACGAATGCGCGAAAAGCAGTGCTTTTTACTGCCTTTATACTAACTCGTGGCGTCTGCTCGCTTGCTTGCCGGCTTGCTGTCGAAAAAACTTTGGATCGATTTTTGACCCTTTTCCCGTGACCTAATCGAGCTGAAACTTTGCAAGCAGACTCGTGGCGACGATCAAGAAGATCTATCAAATTTTCGTTAAAAAAAATTAATAATTATAGTATAATTTCGGATTTTTAGAAATTTTA
>JADDOH010020481.1:0-10189 GCA_016648135.1 Agrypnia vestita | reverse complement strand
TATTGTGTCGGTGGTTATATTTAATTGATTTGTGCGCGCTAATATATTATTTTTATTTTTACTAAGAAATCTACTGTTGAATAAAATGCTTTTCCATGCCGTTGGGAGACGTATACCATCATCTCTATTGTTGATAATATTTATTCTTTTATATATCTCTATAGCTTCTCTAAATATCAGAATAAATATTATCAACAATAGAGATGATGGTATACATCTCCCAACGGCATGGAAAAGCATTTTATTCAACAGTAGATTTCTTAGTAAAAATAAAAATAATATATTAGCGCGCAAAAATCAATTAAATATAACCACCGACACAATAGAAGCAACATCGAGTACAAAGCGCATCACAAGGAGCCAAACAAACACTATTAAGGCCAGCAACGGCCGGGAACACCCAATATTTAATACAAAATTCCCAAAAATCATTAAGGCCAATAATGACCACAGTACCCAAATTGAGACTTTGACTTACCAGACCTCACTTGGTAATAAGCTTCCGATACGAACGGACGTGTTCGCACTGCCCCTCGTGACGGAAATTTATTAACAAGCAACCTGAAGATGCCTGTTGTGATTCAGGCGAAACGTCGGTTGACGAATGGTCCTTCTGATGACCAGATTTTGACGCGGGTTACCCCCAAAGAAATCAATACTAACATTTCTAACACCCGTGAAAACCTTCAGACAACACCACAACACATATATATTATATATATAGATATATATATATATATATTTATATATATATATATATGTTTTGGCTTGAGGTTTCCGCGAGCGTTATTGTATGTAACAAAAGGAACTTCTGGACTCCCTCGCGTTTTCTGTAAATGGTCTCCGTGAGAAGATCAAGGCCGACGTTTCGAATATAATGATGCGTGGATATAAAAATGAATGAATGATTCCCATATGAGATTATGATTAAATATATTGATGTAGGGTTTATTAGGCTTATGTATACACTCTTGTAAATATTATATAATATATTTTATGCACTTTTTAGATACAAAAACACCATTTTAATACAACACCTCAATTAGTAAGATGGGTCTGCGCTGGTATTGAAATTTCAAAAACGGGCCATGTAAAAGTTCAATCGGTTGCTAGTGATATATTGAACGTAATAATTTAAAAAAATTCTGTTTTAGATGGTCCATTTTTGAAATTTCAACATCAGCGTAGACCCACCTACTAATCGAGGCATTGTGTTCAAACGGTGTACGTTAAATGACAATAAAATAAATAATTAAAAAAATTTAATGTATTTCAAGAGTGTATTTATAAAGCCTTACAAACCCTACATCAATATCTTTATTCATAATATCATAAAAAAATCATAAAAATACCTATTTTTCGAGCGCCCTAATCCTGCCTCAAGATGTAAAATTAATAAAAAAAATACTGATAAAAATATTATAAATCAATGGGTTAGTTATGTAAAAACGAAATATTATACTTGTATGTGAATGGCAGGTACCCTCGTACTGTTTAATTAAATAAAAATAAAATAATGATACAATATAAAAAGCTTAGAAAACTTTGTATTTATTTTAAAAAAACCTTTTACCCACTTAATTTCTCAAAACACATACATAAAAATGTGACAAAGATTTTGAACATCTGATTAAGTTAAATGATAGATTGATATCAAATATTGATACGACAAAAAGTAGAAGGAAAAGATTTCACAAGTCACTTCAAGATAAGGAAAAATAAAGAATAGACAATGCATAAAATAATTAAGCAGAGTGCAAAACTGACAGTATTGATTATGTAATGTTTGGATCAGATACATATATAAATCCCACTCATTGAGTATCGCCACAGTTTGATTTAATTAAGTGCAGAGTACACGTGTCATCCACGCACCTATAGTGAAATAAAGAAGAAATATTTTGAAATCAGAATATAAAGTTTCGTCAAAAAAAAGAAAGGTGAGTACAATGCAATGGTTTTTATTATGGGCTGTTCTGCTAAAATGTATAATCTACAAAAAATGAAAATCGTTTATACATTATCGTAAGAATTTTTTAAAAATATTTTCGCAAATTCTTTGTGTTTATCTATACTAATGTATAAAAAGGTAAAGTTTGTAAGTTTGGACGTATGAGGTAACCTCCGAAACTACTCATCCGATTTCAAAAATTATTTCGTTAATATTTAGAATGGACTTTCAGGGTAGACATAGGCTATTCACATATATATTAAAGTTGTAAGGTACTTTCCGCAATATATCCTCACATTTTAAACATTTGCCGTTTTTTCGCGTTTTTTAACTTTTTTTCGCACATTTTTACCGTTTTCTCCGTGAGTTTACACGATAATCACAATTTTTTTGAAAAATACAAAGAACACCTCTTTGCCGCGTGACATTTTATAAAACAATATTTTCTTCTTCTTCTAATGTCGTTTCTATGCCCATTACAGTAAAATGTCGTTTTTACATCATATCTTTGCGAGTTTTTCGAAATTTTGGAATTTGAAACTTGATGATGGGTACGCCTATAACGCATGATTTATAATTCATCATTTTTTTCTTCTTATCCTTAAACACATTTTAATCATCTTTTAGACGTTTTCGGCCTTTTTTGGACAAAGCCATTTTTTGGAGAATTTTCGGCTTTTTTCCGCATGTTTTTACCGTTTTCTCCGCGAATATACACGATAATCACAATTTTTAAATAGAATACAAAGAACAACTCTTTACTGCGTGTTGTTTTCTAAAAAATTATTTCCTTTTTAGTTTCTATGCTTGACGGCGTGAAATTTTGTTTTTACTGCACACGTTTTGTGCCGAATCCGGCCATCTTTTTTTTATATACATCAATTTTGCGTAGCTTTCTTTCTCGGCGACATGCAAAAATAAATCCCCGTTTTTGGTCCGTTTTCGCGACAGCGCCGTTTCTGCAACTGTAGGCGTAGTTTTAACGAAATTAAAAAATCAAGTACCATGTTCAAACAATAGTTGAAGGCGCCATCTTTTGCGCATATTTTGAATTTTTTTTACCCCCTCCACTTTCCTCGGTTCGCAACCAAAGTCGAAATTTCTGTTTCTTTAATAACTCGGTAAAAAAAAAATCGCACAGACACGCAAGTGGCATCACCACGTGGCGCTTGATGTTGCGCATCTTTTCTATAAATAATTACTTCCAGACGCGTGTCCAAGCGACGGCAATCTTTTTAGTGCGTTTTTTCGGCGTTTTTTATATTTTTATATGCTGCTCCGCGACGAGGAGGCTTACATTCACCGGCGATATCTCAATCGATAGAGGAAGTGTGCAGCTAACGAGTCTAGCAAAAAATATTGTCCTAAAATGAAACGTTTTAGCGTGACGGAAGCTTACATTTGGATTTCACCATTTCAGCCATAGCTTCGCAGCAGTAAGGCCAATTTCAAATCTAAAAAATACGTTTTGTAGGGCCCAGCTTTTCATAGATGACCCTATTTTTAGATTTTTTCTATCTTTATTTTTAGAAAAGTTAGAAGCTAAACAAGACGATCAATTTAATATATATTTCTAGCTTTTCATTTGTTATTCCCAAAACGCATCGTTCCTCGCTGGAGTATATTTATTAATACGTTTTATTTGATTTTCTTCAGTATCGGAAGACCTCCCGGCGGCGTCGTACGCGCATGCTGCGCACAATTTTTTAATATTTTTACGTAAATTCAATCAATATTTGATCATGCAAAATCATGCAATGGAACAGAGAGTGACGTCACCTTTAAATTAACGAACTCGATCTGTATATATATGAAGCCTTTTTCTTACAAAGCCGTTTTTAAACATTTTTTAACTCTTTTCGCATATATTTACAATTTTCTCTGCAAGTATAAACGATAAAGACGATTTTTTTTTTTTAAATTACAAAAGCCACGTATTAACCGCGTGATATTTTAACATTTGTTTTCTTCTTCACATTCGAGTGAAATGTTGTTTGAACATCATATCTTTGTGAATTTTACAATACTTTGAAATTTGAAACTTGGACGCACGAATAGCGCGTGATTTTTAGTTCATCATTTTTTTCTTCTTATCCTTTAACATTTTTTTATCATTTTTTAATGTTTTCAGCTTTTTTTTTGACAAAGTCGTTTATGTAACTTTTTTCGCACATATTTACGCTTTTCTCTGCGAGTATGAAATATAATGACAATTAATTGGAGACTCAGCTTTTATGGTTATTTATTAAATTATAACTTGAGTCTTTTGAATACTCATAAAACCTTTTTCAACAACAATAAACAACTTTTCCACCCTTCAAAGTCTTCTCTGTTTTTATTTAAATCGTCTTCACGAAAATAACAGCAAGTGATTTCGATCCATTGAATTTTCATTCGGGAGTACTCCTTATTTGTTTCCGTAAATATAACTATCATCATCATTACCATATTTTTACTTGGAAAATGTGAAAACATTAAATTAAGCAGACAATACTTTTACATCGCTTAAAATGTTCCAAACGATATATCTTCAATTCGGTTATTTTATGGAAATATCCTCAAATATTAATCGTATATAAAACAGCTGCTATAAACGTTTTATTCAGAAATATTTCTTATTTATTTCTGTTCAAACAATTTCACTCATCAGCAATGTCTTTTGAACTGACATTGAGGATAAAATGCCGCGCGATGTTGATGCTTTTAAGTTCATTCGGCATAATTCATCGCAACATTTATTACTTTTTTTGGTTTTTATTTTTTGTTTATTAATTTTTTTGTTTGTTACGGAATCATATACCAATAGAAAATGTGAATAGATAAATTAAAGCAGAAAATAATTTAACATCGCATAAAATATTCAAAACAATATATCTTCAATTCGGTTATTTTATTCAATATAAAAAAAATATTTATTTTAAAACATTTCTTCTGAATGTAACTATTGTTTTCAAGGGTGTTATTTCTAAATGTATTTTATGATTAGATGACAAAATTGAATGAAAGTGTAGCTCTTCTTTTTATTATTAAAATTATTCTTCACTTATTCCACTGTTTTCAATTTTAAAAAAATAATATTTTCAGTACATTTACAATTTTTGTTACGTTACAAGTTATAAGCAAAAAAAAAATTTTTCAATCGATAAATTCAATAAATTTTAATCAATATTTAAATTCAATAAATATTTATTAGAAAATCTTCCATTGCATGCGAAGAGTGACGTCACGTTTAAATTAACGACCTCGATTTGTATTAAAATGCGTGTATTTGAAAGTTTTTTTTATGAGAATATATTTTTTATTTTTATGAAAGCCGGATTTCGAAAATTTAAAAATTCCATATTTTTCAGCTATTTTCGTCTTAGAGATCTCTCTTTTACAGTATCACATTAATTTTTTTCTCTCTCCGATATTTTTTGACAGATTTGAATTTTGAAAACTGTTTTGTTATTTTGTTTAATGTAGTGTTTTTTAAATTTATTTCTTACTTCTTTTGGAATAGCCATATTTTAAAAATAAACTAAAATATTTTTTTTATAAAAAATCGAAAAAGATTTTATTGATATGTTAATTTTTTATTTGAAAAAAGCAATTTTTTAAAATTCTGATTTGGATACATAATCTTTCATATACATATTCATTCATATTTTTCCATTTATGACCTAATCTAACCAGACCTTAAAAAAAATAGTTTTCTTTTGCGCACACAATAAATTAAAAACTGACAAATCTGTGAAAACACTCCAAGGCTTCGGAGGCACGTTTTGACCGCGCAGCGGTCGCTTCGGCCGCGCAGCGATCGACACGGCCGCGCAGCGGTCGCCCCGGCCGCACAGCGGTCGCCACGGCTTTTAAGTTTTTCGGCGTTTACTCCCGAACGCGCAGTCCGATCTTCTCGAT
This sequence comes from Agrypnia vestita, assembly GCA_016648135.1. Lineage (NCBI taxonomy): Eukaryota > Metazoa > Arthropoda > Insecta > Trichoptera > Phryganeidae > Agrypnia > Agrypnia vestita. The sequence continues at coordinate 4,338 of JADDOH010020481.1, read as the reverse complement.
CGGGGCGTCACCGGAAAGGGAGCTCGGCGCGTAGTGTTTACCGTCAACCTTCTTCTTCGTTACTCAACCAACAGTGAGTCCGTCTTCTTCTTCTTCATTACTTAATCATCAATGAATCTGCCCCCAGGCTATATTGCACGCGTAGCCGTGCAACGGGCACCTAATATAATATTATACCATTAAAATAAATTAGTCCAGGGGCCAGAGGTACTTGAGTATGCAAAATCCGAGGACCGCATTCTGATAATTGATTCTAGTTCAGAAAAGCCTATAGATTAACAATCTGAATGTTGCCAGAAGCCCAGGTGGTCCAATTTTTTTTATTGCCCAATCCATATATCCAATTTATTATACCCTCCCCACCGCTCTACGTAGCAAGAAAATCGATTGAGTACAAGCTATTGAGCTATTTTAATGATTACATAAGTGTCATTAGTTGGGTTTTTTTTCTAATTAAAGGTATTAATAGGTTGTCAAATAAAATTGAAATAGAAATTATTGATTAAAAATCATAAAATCCTGTACAAAAAATATTTAATGATAAAAACAAATTTAATGATATAGTCCAGGAGCCAGAGGTACTTTAGCTATTTTTCAATATCGATTTTGCAATATTTGTAATAAATTTAAGATAAACGTTTACTTTGTAATATTATTGAATAAAAAAGACATCTCAACAGGCTATTCAGTCATAAAAGGCTCTCAAAGGGGAGCAATTTTCTTCATTTTTAAAACATCGAAGGTTTGGTAGTTTATTAATCAATTATATAATTTAGTGTGTGACATTTTAACAAGATATTCGTATTCAAAACATACGTAACGTGATGAATAAATTTAAAATGAGATTTTTTCATACAAAAATGTGATAAAGAACGCAAGAGAAGATATGAGAAAAAATAGTGAAATTTGCTCACTCTGCTAGACGATCGCCTTAATCATCCCTCTGGGGACCAAATCCAGTAGCTGTGTTCTTAGAATATACTTTAATATAAAAATATGTTTTTTTTTGGTTTAGTAGCTATAAAAGAAATAAATTTAGTAGCTATAAAAGAAATAAAGGTCGTTGACGTATTTTTTTAAAATTCTTTTAGATAGTACAAGATATTTGCTACAAGAAAACATCAAAATCATAACTCTATGAAAATGACGTATAGGGGGTGTTTTGTCGAAGAAATTGATCATGTTTTATGCTGTTAAATGCTCCATCACCGGTCACCGGACACACTGTGATAGTTACACAAACCAGATTAATAATGACTTACGCCTTACCATCACGCCGTTTCCCCGTGCAGAGAGGATAGAGCGCCATACTCTTCTGTCCTGACATTCAACTCTCGCCTCATCCACATTTATACATCTTAGCATGCAAGCTCGACGGTTGTTGAGGCTTCTAACGGAACCATCTTCCGGTATTTGGTAAATCTGGTCATGCCACGTCTTCCGCAGTCGCCCTGTCTTTCTGAAGCCTCAACAATTGCATCGTATATCTTTCTTACCATTTTTTCCTCATTCATTCGCTCAACATGCCTAAACCACCTGAGCGACCCGGTTTTAATTCTATTATTACCTATAATTAGGCTACGATCAGCTTTACATTCATTTCTAATATCTTCATTCTTTACTCTACCATAAATGGATTTGCCACACATACACATAGATCTCATCTCCACTGCATTCAATATAATTTCGTTCCTCTTCTGCCAGCTCCAGGCTTCACTTTCATACATCAGTGTCAGTACCAAAACTCCATTATGTACGGCTAGTTTTACCTCGGTAATTTGTACCTACTAAATTGAATAAACTTGTTTGTATTATTCGTCCAAAGAATTTTTACTCGGTGTATGAATTTTTTAGTGTACTTATATTTGACTATATATAATATTAGTCAAAGTTCTCAAAGTGAAAATATTTGAAAAAATTGGGTATTGTTCTCTAATTCGAAATATTTGTATGTTTTTGGAGATAGAATAAAGTGACACATAGTAGTTTTCTATGCTGTAGTCAGTTATAACCAACATATATTGCAAACAAGCAAAACAAACTAAAATATCAAAACCTACCTAACGCCATTAAATATTTTTTTAACAAAATCAAAGAAAACTATTTTACATCTTGTTTATAACTTGAACAAGATGAAATAAAAAGTAACAGAACAAGGAATTAAAAATGAAACATTTAAATAACATAATGCGAAAGAAATATGTATACTTCGTGAGTTATTTCAACATTTAAAATGATGACATTTAACGATATGTATATAACATATATAATCTTATTACATTATTTCTGGGACTTAAACCCACTAAACCTTTTGAAGCAGGTGGTATTAGGACATCTGATATTACTATTAGTTATACTTATGTAAGCCACACTCCTCTCTTTTTAGCATCTGGTGACAATATTATCTTCCAGAAGCAGGCGTAGAACATGGAGTGCTTGAACGTGACTGGAAACAGCCCGGGAGTGTTCGGGGGTCTGCTGAGCGGAGCCCTGAGCACCCTGATGGCCGCCAGCTGCCTGCTGGTGGACCCTGCCCAGTGGCCCGAGGACAGGGCGGGCTATATCCTCGAAAACGGTACGCATCACCACATCGTGGTGTAAATCTCGCACCTTGCTTATCGAATCCAATTAAAAAATCGCAATCCCTGGATTAAAGGAGTCGATTTTTGATCATCCCAATTGGGACTATTTTCTAATTTAATCTAATCTAAGACTATTTGAACTAATTTATAAAATAATTCAACGATATTTCATAGTATATGGTTTAAAATTTTATATCTTGTATAACTTTTTAAATGTTTAAATATTTTAGATGTCCAAAACTACGACTTCATAGTGGTGGGAGCAGGTTCTGCAGGATCGGTGGTCGCTAATAGGCTGTCTGAAGAAGCACAATGGAGAGTATTACTGCTGGAAGCCGGAGGAGATCCACCACCAGAAAGCCATGTAAGACTAACATATGTCATATGAGGTAGCACACTAGTAAATCAACCTTAGGTCAACTAAAAAAAAAATGGGCACTAACTTTTATTCCTCCCTGCAACGAACCATTTATTTTTCAAATATTTCTCAATGTAGATCGCGAAACATATGGTGACTGTTTATTGAAGGCTTTACATATCGTCGATGTATATATAATTAAGCCTATGTGCCGTTTAATACATTCTCAGATGAATGAATCAATTTGTCAATTTTTCATATAAGTAATAGTGATGTACTAAAAAAAACATTGCCGTTCATCTGGCAAGTCTGCCCAGTAATTATTTAAAATATTTTTTATAAATCTAGTCTGTGGAATTACTTTTTGAAACGGTTTCATTCGTTTATCTCAGAATGGACTAAAACAGCACATAGGCTTAATTATATATACAGCGACGATATACAAATGTCACCAAAATGCATGAGATCGGTTATGATGTAACTCTCATCTTAATTGAGGAACAAAGCACGTTATTAAAAAGTCGGTCAAGATAAGAAACGATCTCGGATTGGTTCAATGACTTGCAGGTAATACGTAACAATAAAAGATGAAGTACAATGGCGGCATTTGATGCACAAAGTATTTAAAGTAGTTATTTAAACGAAAAGATTCAGCAAAGAAAAATGCACGCTCATGCGCGCGAATATTTGAACACTTCTTTCCTGACACATCCATGTGCATCATTCATATTTTCACACATACTCAATAGACATCTATATAGGCGTCTATAGGTGTCTGCATCAGCTTCTCTCATTATATAGTGGACTATTTTTGTCTTGGCCTTCTTTCCTCTCTTCTCTCTAAATTGCATTTCTGAGGTTTACATCTAAAAATATACCCTTCTATTGACCCCTTCGATTTTCTAATATGGCATTTATTTCTGGCACTTACTCACGACTTTATTTTTAATTCACTCTCCTCGCTCAGTAGAATATCTAATTTAAACTCACTGGTTACATTTTCTATCTGTCTTGGGGCGGTCTTCGGATGCTAATTTGCCGCTGCATACCATTAGATTATAACCTTACTCAAATTTAGTAAGATTTAAAAATATTTTATCTCATGCATATTGTGTGTCCTTCTAGATACCAAACCTATTCTTCTCGACATTGAGGACTGGCATGGACTGGCGATACCAGACCGAGCCTGATCCGAATGCTTGTTTGGGAATGCAGGAGAAAAGGTGTGCATGGCCGAGGGGAAAGACCCTCGGAGGTACCGGTGCCATGAACGCCATGATTTACATCAGAGGAAACACTCGAGACTACGACACATGGAAGGATAATGGTAATACTGGATGGGGTTACGAAGACGCTTTGAAATATTTCAAGAAGAGTGAACACATCGACGACGAACGC
>JADDOH010020480.1:0-16613 GCA_016648135.1 Agrypnia vestita | reverse complement strand
TTGCGCAGTTATAAAAAGAAAAAAAACGGCCCTTTTCAGGGCCAACAAAGACATTTACACGACGCCGCTAGAGTCTCGTTAACTATATAAAACAAGAAGAAAAAAAAAAGCTGTCCGCATCATCGTATTCCGGCCGCCCTGCGATAGTTTTAGAGAATATAGTTCACAGAACTGTGACTCTCCTAGTTGTTACATTGTCATGTTCTTTCTACTCTGCTTTCATTGATTCAGACACTTTTCTCTTTTTTTTTATTAAAAATATAATAGAAACATAAAAGGTTTATGAAAAAAATTCTGTTGTGTTTGTTCTGTAATACATTTTTTCACTGTGTCTGTCGTATCGCTAACCGCGTATCAATATGCAATGTTTACTTATTTAAATTAATTAATTAAGACTCTGTCTCAGGCCCGTGAAGTGTTAGAATATTACAGAGCGATTTTGAATTCTACTATACGACGGCGCTAATCGTTTTGACACTTTTTATAACTAATGACATGGCTGTGCCGGACTTTGAATTCGAGAGAGCCGAGAGAGAGAGAGAGAGAGAGAGAGAGAGAGAGAGAGAGAGAGAGAGAGAGAGAGAGAGAGAGAGAGAGAGAGAGAGAGAGAGATATTATGAACTCGCATTATTCTGTCCGAGATTGGCCTCCTCATTTATAAAAAGGTACAAAAAAGTAACGTTTTAAAATGTGAAGGAAAAAAAAAGCCAAATTAATTAACTGCGTCATATGCATCTCGTATCCAACGGTTTGATAGCCCTGAAAAGGGCTTTTGGTAGATATCTTTCTCCGCATCGGGCAAAGTGCAAAATGATGTCGTGGCGGCGATGGTGGTGATGGTGATGATGATGATGATACCGTCGCCGTCGCCCGCCGCTTCTGCGGCTGTTTCGGTTTTGCTGTCGCCGCTTTCGCGTCGCGTCTTCTTCCGAGCCCGTCTACTTCTTGGCGGCGGCTTTCTTCGCTGCCGGTCTGCCTTTCGGAGCTGCGGCGGCCTTCTTCGGCTTGGGGGCCTTCGGTTGTTTGGTCGGGGGCTTCGCGCTCTTCTTCGCCTTGGTGGGTGTCTTCGGCTTCGCGGCGGGCTTCTTGGCCGCGGCGGCCTTCTTGGCCGGAGAGCCGGCGGAGGAAGCGGCTTTCTTGGGCTTCGCCGCGGCCGCGGCCTTCTTGCCGGCCTTCTTCTTCGCCGGCTTCTCGTCGGCGGGCTTCTTCTCCTTGGCGGCGGACGAGGCGGCGCGCTTTTTTGAGGCCGCGGCCGGCTTCTTGCCGCCCGCTCCTCTCTGGGGGGGGCGGCCGAACAACCTTCGCCTTGCTCTCCTCCAGCTTTCACCCGCTCCCGGACCGCGCCGCCCTCTTGTCCCTTTTACTTTCCTCGTGTGCTCCGGTCCTCTATCTGCCCCGCGAGTCTCGAGAACGCTTCCCTTTCACTTCTTGATGAACGGCGCGAGCTTGTCGGCGTCGACCTTGTAGTTGGCCGTGATGTACTTCTTGATCGCCTGCAGGGACGAACCGCCGCGCTCCTTCAGCTCTTTGATGGCGTTGTTCACCATCTCGGAGGTCTTGGGGTGAGACGGCTTCGCCTTGGGCTTCTTGGCCGCCGCCGCGGAGGCCTTCGCCTTCTTGGCCGAGGTCGCCGGCACCGGTGACGCTGCTGCTGGTGTCGCTGGATACAGGCCGATAGGCCATTTCGATATTATTCTTCTTCTTATTCTCCTTGTGAAACTGGGGTAAAGCTAGCACTTTTCCTCTCGGTGGTACTCGGTAGGTGGCATCGCAAGTCGGTTATTTCTGGAAATCGCCGTACGCGAATACCGTGCCGAAGTTGCTTAGTGCTCGCGTGTCGATTTTGTGGATGAAAACGGGCCTCATTTATGCTTCGACGGTGGTAATTTTTGTCATTTTTCGCAGGCACGGGAAGCATCCCGAGGGCGGCGAGTGGTCGCCGGTCGCAGGCGGCGATCCGGGGCGGTCGCGGGCGCGGGCGGCGGTCCGGGGCGGTCGCGGGCGCGGCCTCAGGGTCCGTTTGGATCCGGAAATGTCGGGGCGGCGTCGCGTCGGACGCCACAAAAGTGGTGATAAACGGCGCGACGGGGACGACAGGGCGGCGGGGGGGCGCGCCGGTCGCAGGGCGGAGAGCGCGCGGTGCCGCCCGACGGGGCCGCCGCGGTCCGGGGGGCGCGGCGGTGGCGCGGCAGGGCGGAGAGCGAGCCGGGCGTAACACAACCCGCGCCGGACCCGCTTCCCGCTCGGCCCGAGAGAGAGAGAGAGACGGGCCCCCCGACGCGGACGCTTATTATAGATTTTATTGTTATTTTTTATTTTTTTTGCTTATCTCAAATTCCCGTCTTCCCTCGGGGGTGATATCGTTCACTCCGCGTCCGATCGGAGCCGGCCGACCCGACAGACCACCGACCGACCTGACTCTGCACCGACACCCACCCGGCCTGAAGGTGGCGATCGCGCTCTGCCTGTCTGGCGTATCGCCTGCCTCGGTCGATTTATTCAGGATGGGCGAGGAAAAAGAAAACGTAAAAGGAAGAAGAAGAAGAAGAAGAAGAAGAAGAAGAAGAAGAAAAAATCGAATTCGGGAGTGCGCGCCGTTCTCGATTCTCGTTAATTGTCAGGTTCATCTCATCCATCACACTGTAGATTCTCCAGATTCTTCATTGTTTTTAAGAAAAATTCAATTCGTTTTTTAAAAAAATAAGAGCAGGCAAAGCTAGGTATTTAAAAAGAGCTGTTTTTGTATTGAAAAATATTATGTTATATTATATTTTAAAACCAGTTTTCTGGCGTTGTTCGTTGATTTCGCAATAAAACGAATCGACAGAACGCACGCGTATTATGTTTATTATTGATTTTTTATAAAAATTGACATCGCTTCGGAGGAATTTCAGCGGTATTCGGGTATAATCTCACATATATGCGGGGGTACGATTTGTCACGTTTTACGAAATTTTTTAAATTCAGCTATTTTGTCATCTGACTGGTAGGTATACTTCAATATTTCGCGCATAAATTATCGACATTGACATTTGACAGCGATTACCTGAAATGGCGGCAAAAATATTTGCGAGATCTTTTATGATTTAAAAAGAATAAAGAGCATTTTGCTTTACATGTATTTATTATATGAATAGACCCTGACGCTGGCGTAATACTGAAATTGGAATCTTAATTTAATACCTACTTCTTCTTTTTTATGAACTTTGAGATTTGAAACATAATAATATGATGAATATCTATCTCGTGAATGTTTTAGATACTCCGTTGAAAATGATACTGATTATGCACATTACTATGCTGCAAAAGATATAACAATAATATGTAACTTTTTTTAATTTTTCACGATCTTTTTAGTGATTGAATCATAATATGATAAATATCTCGTGAGTGTTTGAGATAGATACTCGATTGAAAATGATACTGATTGTGCACATTAGTATGCTGCGAACGATATAATAATAATATTTAAGTTTTTTTAAATTTTTCACGATTTTTTTAGTGATATATTTTTTATGAAATTATGATATTTTGAATTCTAATGATTAGTAAAACTATATTGTACCTGTACTCAAAAAGTCCTAACGATCGGCATCGTATTACTTAGTTTTTTTAGAAAAAATTAACGGCTAGCAAAGCTATTTAAAAACAACTAATTTTTTTTAGAATTTTCAAATTGACATTAGTTTTTTTAAGGGTGTTAAAAATGTAACATATTCACATGTAGATAAAATGTTTTTGTCTTGTTTTATTTTTTAATTGGTTTAGCACAGCGGAGAATCTGTCATATGAAATGTCACATGTATTATGTTTATTATTGATTTTTATGAAAATTTTACCCGTTTTTATTAAAATCAGCCGTTTTGTCATCTGAGACAGGTAGGTCGACTTCAATATTTCGCGCATAATAATTATCGACACCTAACTTTTGATAGCGATCTATCACTTGAAATGGCGGCAAACATAATTTCGTTTTTTTTTCAGTACATATCTATGAGATCTTGAGATAATTTGATATTTTAAAATAATAAAGAGTGTTTTGCATTACATGTATATATATTATATGAATAAGAGAGGTGATCGGTACCCCTTTTAAATAATATCTCAATGAATTTTTCGAATATTAAAGATATTTAAAATGATGATAGTAGGTAATTAAGTATTCTACACATTTTTGAAAACATCAATCTTTTCGAAATCAATTCTTCTTCCTTTTCTTCGTAAGGTTTTATGAACTTATAATAATAAGTGAAATTTTGCATATATTTAGGTTTTTTTTTCATTGGAATTTAAAACGTGATGTTAATAGACACAAGCGATATATTTAAAGAAAAAAAACTGACCGAATTATTTTCAAAAGATTTTGTTTCTATTTATTATTATTATTATTATTATTATTATTATTATAGATGAAGAGAAAGCGGCAAAAAAGTGTGCGTTAAAATGTGCAATAAACGTGTCAGTAAAAATGTAAAATGTCCCCGCAATTGTAAAATAATTTAACGTGACAATGATAATAATAAAAACGAACGCCGGAGAGCGGCCGGCCATTTGCGCGGGTGCAAACTTGTCTCGACATGTACCTACCCACCGACACGTGCGGACTTGCGGGCGATCCGCGACCCGCGACCCGCGACCGGGTGACCGCTAATTAGGTATGCATAATTAATTAATAATATTTATCATTATTATCGATCGATCGATCGATTAGTGATTTGTTTGTTCGCGTTCGTATTCGCCGCGCCGGGTAGGATGGAGAGCGTCGAGCGGTGAGTTTGATTTTAGAATGTATTATAATAATAATAATAATATTATTATTATTGTCATTGACTGTCTTTATTTTTTTTCTTTGTGACTTTTCGCTCCGGCGACCGTGCGAAGTGTACATACACATACAGCGGAGCGATTGAAATGTGATATCGCGCCTGCGTGTTTTGATTAGGAGGAGGATAGAGCGCCATCATATTTTACATGACATTTTTTTTTTCTTTTTTTCTTTTTCTTTAGCAACGTGTACGAGAACGACCCGACTGGGTATATCGTGAGAGTATATTGGTGGCCCTTAGAAGGGCCTTTTGTGAGATCGTCGATGGTCGACGATTCGCGTCAGGGACGTGGTGAATTGTTGTTGTTGGTTATCGTCGTGGATGGGGCGGCGGCGACGCAGCTGCTGTTGTTGTTGCTCACTTGGAGCTGGTGTACTTGGTGACGGCCTTGGTGCCCTCGCTGACGGCGTGCTTGGCGAGCTCGCCCGGAAGCAGCAGCCTGACGGCCGTCTGGATCTCCCTGCTGGTGATGGTGGACCTCTTGTTGTAGTGGGCGAGGCGGGACGCTTCGGCGGCGATACGCTCGAAAATGTCGTTGACGAAGCTGTTCATGATGCTCATCGCCTTACTCGAGATACCGGTGTCGGGGTGCACCTGCTTGAGCACTTTGTAGATGTAGATGGCGTAGCTCTCCTTCCTCCTGCGCTTGGACTTCTTCTTGTCTCCCTTGGAGATGTTCTTCTGGGCCTTGCCCGACTTCTTCGCTGCTTTTCCACTCGTCTTGGGCGGCATTGTAATGAATATCGGCTTCTTCGGAAGAGAATGAGGCGAAAATTTTTTTTTTCCGATTCCTTAGAGTCTACGATACTCTGAGTACTCTACATGCGGCTAGACCGCCTAATCTACTGCTACAAGTGCATCAGCTCTATAGCTTTGACACTTTTTCTAAATACTTATTATCTATACATCATAAGTTGATTTATTGACATGAATTCGGATGGGTAAAAAAGTCTAATAAAAAACCCACTAAACATTTTACTTGATAATATTTAAAAATTTCAAATTAATTAGGCGCGACACTTTATGTACAGTGCCGCCTTATTATAACTTATAAATAGCAAAAATAATGTACACAGCTACATCTTAAATAATATTTATTTATTTACAAAAATCATAAATTGGATGCGCTGGTCGAGGCTGTAGGTCGTTTGGGCCCTCGATCCGGAGGATCGAGCGCGTTGTGTCGCATCATGAAGTAGTGGCGGGGCAATCTGTGTTTGTATCTGAAAGGCAGAAGATTGATGTCGTGCTCATATGAGCCGAGATTACGGATGAGGGGATTTTCTTGATGGGGATAGGTGCATGATTTATGAAAATTGTCTGACAGTTTGAGGAAGTGTTCCTTGATTGGTGGCAGCTAGGAAGATGTCCGAGGATAAATCTGATGCTAGTTCGATATGAACAGCTTTCGTTGTCAAGCAGACAAAAATACAGATGTAGGCCTTTTGCGACCTTTGTCCACGCTTGCGTTGGAGTGTTATATTTAGCGGACCAGCATAATCTACCCCTGTGTGTGTAAAAGCCTTTGCTTCCTGAATTCGGTAGGCTGGCAAATTAGCCATTTTAGGCGTGGGATGTAGAGGAGAAACGCGAAAGCATTTATTACATTTTCTCACTCTCCATCTAATAACGCTTCTTCCGGAAAGGATCCAAAAGCGTTGACGAAGGATTGATGAAAGTAATCCTGGCCCAGTGTGAAGATGCAATTGGTGATGGTGATCTATTATAAGGGCGACTACGTGGTCATGTTTTGGGAGCAGAGCAGGATGTTTTGCCTCGAAAGGAAGACCTGAATTGGATAATCTTCCTTCAATCCGCAAAATACCATCCTCATCTATGAAAGGACTAAGACGTTTTAACCTTTTAGAATAGCCTTTTCCTCCTTTTAGATCCGCCATTTCCTTAGCAAAATGAACATTTTGAACGGCACGAATAGCCGTGTTTTCAGCAGCAAGTAAGTCAGCGACTCCAATTGCTGGGGAACGAGGTAATCTTTTCATAAAACGGAGGCAGTATACGATGATGCGCAGAAGTTTATCCCAACGAGAGATATTTTGAGCTAATTCGTAAAAACTACAAGGTACAATCTTAGCGGTAATCAAAGTTGTGGATTTAAATTCCGGGAGTACCTCATATTTTGTAGGTAAGAATGGTTGGATAGGCCAACTTGAAATGACAGAACGTAGCCATGCAGGCCCGTTCCACCACAAGTCATGGGTTACCAATTGAGATGGTAACATGCCCCTAGATAGACAATCACTAGGATTCTCAATGCCTGCGATATGATAGAAATCTTGGGGTTGTACATTTTCCTGGCATTGAGCTACGCGGTTGCTCACAAATACGGACCATCTATGCGGGGAAGAGTGGATCCATGACAAGGCAATTGTAGCGTCCGAGAATGCATATGTTCCTGCGATGGTGATGCGTGAACTATAAATATCCCGAACAGTCTTTATTAACTTCGACATCAAAAGGGCAGCGCATAACTCCAAACGAGCGAGTGAAATTATCTTTGTTGGTGAAACCTTAGACTTGGAACACAATAACCTGACTGATACGTTCCCGGTTAAATCTGTGGAGTGCAAATAAATGACACAACCATAACCTTTCATACTCGCATCGCAGAAGGCGACGATGCAAACTGTACTGTCCTTTAGAACACCAATATGGCGCGGAATTCTCAAAGTCGAGAGCAAGTGAAATTCACTCGTAAGTGCAGTGAAGCGTTGAATGATGCTCTCAGGAGGTACATCATCCCAACCAATATCGCACAACCAGAGCTCCTTAATGAGCAATTTGGCATACAGGATTACTGGGGCCACGATGCCTAGAACATCAAACAAACGAGCCACTAATGAAAGTATGCTTCGCTTTGTACATGTCTCTTGGACCTGCAGAGTTGTTAAGAAGAAATTGTCCTCAGCAGGTTCCCAAGATAAACCTAGAACTTTAGTACTGTTGTTCTCATTTGTGAAATCCACTGAACTTCGATGAGAATGCGGGAGGTCATTGAGTAATGCCAAAGAATTACTCGACCATTTAATTAATTCAAAGGATCCTGATTTGAATAACGAGATTAACTCTCGAGAGGTGCGGATGGCCGATTCGTCGTCAGGCATTGAATGCACCAAGTCATCCATGTAAAGTTTAGACTCGGCGACTGCAGCGGCATCAGGGTACTGAAAGCGCATGTCTGATGCTAGCTGACGAATAGTACGCAAAGCTAAATACGGACTAGGTTTGAGGCCAAATGGAAGGCGGTTGAATTGAAATACTCTGATCGTCTCGTTGCTATAGTCGCTAAAACGAAATAATATCTTTAAATATTTACGATCATTTTGAAATGTACCAATTTGTAAATACATCTGCTTTATGTCCGCGGTCATAGCTACAGGGAATAACCGGAACTCAAGTAAAAGAGAGAAAAGGTTTGCTTGTAAGTTAGGCCCAGCATATAATACATCATTCAATGATTTCCCAGTATGGGTTTTTGAACTTGCGTCGAGTACAATTCGCGGCATTGGCTTATCTGGGCGTGTGACGGCATGATGCGGTATGTAATAACCCTCGTTTGAGACATCGATTGCGGTAATCTCAGTTAAATACTCCTTTTCAATGTATTCGTTTACTACGTTATTATAATTTTCACGAAGTTTTGGTTCTTGTGTGAATTTCCTCTCTAGAGCGATAAGTCGGCGATACGCAGTATTTCGTGAATTACCTAATTCCTTTGAATCTCCACGAAAAGGTAATGCGACCGAGTAACGTCCAGCCTCATCTCTATTTACAGATGCGCTGTATAACCTTTCGCAGGTCGTCTCCTCGGGGCTCAGGAACTGCCTAGTTGGAATCTCTTCTAGATGCCAAAAACTTTGCAGAGAAGTCTGTAAATCACCATCATTTAGAGATAGAAGAGTTAAAGTAGAATCTTCCTTTTTGGGATTTTCCATAGACATCTCGCCCATTATGATGTAGCCTAAAGTCGTTTCTAACAACGGCGGAGCGGGAGAGGGTGCGTTTATTCGACCACCTAATAAAAGATACGGGAATAATTCTGCACCTAAAACTAAATCGATCGGCTTCGGTATATTCCAATCCGTGTCAGCGAGTTGAACATTTTTTAAATAAGCCAGATTTGCCGTGTCAATGTATTGCACAGGTAGGTTATTGGTGATTTTGTCAACAACCAAAGCCTGGATATTATAAGTCTGTGAATTTACTCGTGATTGTATGATGAAATTAGTGTATCCTTTTATTGGACGCGAGCTATTGCCTACACCCTTGAGGACCGCATTGTAAAGCGGCGAGATTTTTAAATTTAACTCATCACAGCACGCTACTGTGAGCAAATGATTTTGCGATGCACTATCAATTAGACATCGTATTAACCGTTTTTCATTTTGATTTTTGTAAGCTAATACTTGGGCCGTCGACAATAAAATATTAGCACTAGGCGAATAAGATTTTGACTGGTTTCGCGCGGTAACCAGTGGTATAGATGCTACTGGATGCGCATCATCTCGATTATTATCTTCAAAATGAAGAAGCGTATTATGTCGTTTATTGCATTTTTTGCAATTACGCGTTGATTTGCAATTTTTTATAATGTGCGAGTAACTTAGACAGTTAACTGTCTTATTATGTGTATTAATACAACCATTTTTGGTCTTTATGAAATTAAAGCGTTCGTTGATCGGCATGCCTTTGTACTTTGGACATTCGTACAAATGTTTATGATCTTCTCTCAAACATAATAAGCAATTATTTCCAGTACTTTTAGTCAAGAAAGATTTGTAAGTCTTATTTTTATTTAAATTATTTTGACCATATCGAACAGAAGCGGTGTTGCTAGTAGTTGTACGTTCTAAAATTTTCACCTGACTTCGTAAAAATTCTACCAGATCTTGGTAAGCGGGAATTTCCTTTTCACGTTGCGTCATCTCGAACATTTGTGAAGTTTGGCTATCCAATTTCGATAACGCGGAATACAAAAGAATGAAGTCTGTTAGATCTTCGATTCCCAGCTGTTTCAAAGCGGAAACGGACGCAGAGTATTTCTCAATAAACGCGTTTAAGCCACCAGCGGTGTTGACATATTTTATTTCGAAAATATTTTTTAAGTAATAACAACCCAACGCCCTTCTATCCTGATATTTTTGTACGAGGCTATTCCATAAAGAATTGTAATTTTCTCCCGTAGGAAGTACCCCTGATGTCAAATAAAGAGCGCCGTGCGATAATTTTGAAATTAAATATTGCATTTTCTGTGATTGGGTTAATAGTTTATTTTGATGAATGTTGGCCTTAAACGTTTCATAAAAAATGGGCCAGTTCTCCTGGTTGCCATCAAATGACGGAATTTGAATAGCCGGCAACTTCATTGGACTATCCAATACAGGAGCCTCTTGCAACTTTGTTTCCGAAAGTTGGGATTTTTTAAATTTGATATGAGAGATGATCCCATCAAATGCAATAAGTTTTTGATAATCCGGTACAAAGTCAGGATTCAATTCTAAATTCAATATATTTATTTCATCTGAAACGGCGGTGAACTGCGTTTTTGTTTCATCAATCGTTTGTATATCTGCCAAGAATGACTCTGTCGTCCTTGTATTCTCAGACGAAATCCGTTTTGATTTTTCGTACATCATGTTTACGTGAGCGAAAACAGCGTCCCGTTTTGCTTCTAAAGATTTCAATCTATTTATCTGCGACATTTTGAATATTTTTTATCGGGAGGTACTTCAGTGATCTAACAAATAAGTTCGTATTTATTCTAAAATACTCACTTGTGAAATGTTATTTGTTATGTTATGTTATGTTAAAATTGTTATTTAATATGTTTGAATACCGCATTTATTTAATATTTTATTCGAAATAAACAATTCTATAACTTTGTTACAAGTGCAAAGTATCCGTGCGTGAATAACACTGTCAAGTAAAAGTAGCTGAAAAAATATTAAACGATATTTATATCGACAAATATCACGCTGCGTAATTATTTCACTGAACAAATATTATGAAAATTGCGATAATGGAGTTGCTCAATACGATATAGTCGGATGTATGAATATATTAATTCGTTCGTTCGACCTTTGTATATGGATCGATCTCCGGTCGAAGGTACCAAAATTATGTGGTGAGGCGGTTAGGTTATGGTTTAAATGGTGCGCTTTGAGCGTCCAACTATACGGAAACTTCCAAGGGGCAAGCAAGATGTCCAATACGTAGCGAAAGGCCCGTAACTGAGAAAACATGCAAGACACTTACCTCCTGGTTCTTCCGATTTATTGAACTGCGACCTGATGAACTGCGATGAGTGGACTGTAGATGCGGGTGGCCGTCTTCACCAATAATGTAAACAAATCCACTGCGAAGAACGGATTTGAAAAGGCGGTTTTAAGATCGAACGACAAATTGAGGTTATTGCGGAACGTGCGTAAAAATGTCACACGGCGGCGATGGCGATCGAGTATATACTCACAGCGGCGGTCCAATATGTACTACTGCCGGCCCTGCTGGGTCTCGCGTCATTGGCGGAGACAGGTAACGCGGCTTGCCTAATTTCTCAATGAAAGGCGTTCGCTATACATTCCAAATATAGATATGGCCCGACCACTAGGACCGCAAAAAATATTGAATTTTTTTATTGCATTGCCAGCAGTGGACTTTGGTGGATGCAATTATATATAAATAAATAGATTACTTGTCTAAGACCACTAATGAGTTTAAGATGATTACACAACTAGTTTCGACAACTACCGATGTTGTCATCAACGGGTGATGATTTAAACTGTGTGATTTAAAATGTTTAAATCATCACCCGTTGATTACAACATCGGTTGTTGTCGAAACTAGTTGTGTAATCATCTTAAACTCATTAGTGGTCTTAGAGAAGTAATCTATTTATTTATATATAATTATAATGTCATTCCACAAAGTTAACGCCAATTTAATAAATAATATATTGGTGGATGCACACTGTGAAAATGAAGTTAAAATTTCATTGCGTTTGGTCACAATCTCCAATTTTGTGAGAAACACATAACGCTAATTTTCTCACTTGGACCAGCAAATTTCTTACTAGGACCGCAAAAAATATTGAATTTTTTTATTGCATTGCCAGAAATGGACTTTGCTGGATGCACACTGTGAAAATGCAGTTTAAATAACATCGAGTTTGGTCACAATCTTCAATTTTGTGAGAAACACATAACGCTAATTTTCTCACTTGGACCAGCAAATTTCTTACTAGGACCGCAAAAAATATTGAATTTTTTTATTGCATTGCCAGCACTAGACCTTGCTGGATGCACACTGTGAAAATGAAGTTAAAATATTATCGCGTTTGGTCACAATCTTCAATTTTGTGAGAAACACATAACGCTAATTTTCTCACTTGGACCAGCAAATTTCTTACTAGGACCGCAAAAAATATTGAATTTTTTTATTGCATTGCCAGCAGTAGACCTTGATAGATGCAAACTCTGAAAATGAAGTTAAAATTTCATCGCGTTTGGTAACAATCTTCAATTTTGTGAGAAACACATAACGCTTATTTTCTCACTTGGACCAGCAAATTTCTTACTAGGACCGCAAAAAATATTGAATTTTTTATTGCATTGCCAGAATGGAACTTGCTGGATGCACACTGTAAAAAGACGTTTAAAATTCATCGCGTTTGGTCACAATCTTCAATTTTGTGAGAAACACATAACGCTAATTTTCTCACATGGACCAGCAAATTTCTTACTAGGACCGCAAAAAATATTGAATTTTTTTATTGCATTGCCAGCAATGGATGTTGCTGGATGTACACTGAGAAAATGCAGTTTAAATTTCATCGCGTTTGGTCACAATCTTCAATTTTGTGAGAAACACATAACGCTAATTTTCTCACTTGGACCAGCAAATTTCTTACAAGGACCGCAAAAAATATTGAATTTTTTTATTGCATTGCCAGCAACGGACGTTGCTGGATGCACACTAAAAAAAATTAATTTTAAATTTTATCGCGTTTGGTCACAATCTTCAATTTTGTGAGAAACACATAACGCTAATTTTCTCACTTGGACCAGCAAATTTCTTACTAGGACCGCAAAAAATATTGAATTTTTTATTGCATTGCCAGCAATAGATCTTGCTGGATGCACACTATAAAAATTAATTTTAAATTTTATCGCGTTTGGTCACAATCTTCAATTTTGTGAGAAACACATAACGCTAATTTTCTCACTTGGACCAGCAAATTTCTTACTAGGACCGCAAAAAATATTGAATTTTCTTATTCCATTGCCAGCAATGGAACTTGCTGGATGCACTCTGTTAAAATGAAGTTTAAATTCCTTGCGTTTGGACACAATCTTCAAATATGTGAGAAACACATAACGCAATTTTTCTCACTTGGACCAGCAAATTTCTTACTAGGACCGCATAAAATATTGAATTTTTTTATTGCATTGCCAGCAACGGACGTTGGTGGATGCACACTGATAAAAAATTAATTTAAAATTTTATCTCGTTTGGTCACAATCTTTAATTTTGTGAGAAACACAGAACGCTAATTTTCTCACTTGGACCAGCAAATTTCTTACTAAGACCTGAAAAAATATTGAATTTTTTTATTGCATTGCCAGCAATGGAATTCGCTGGAAGAACAAATTTAAAAGAAAGTTTAAATTTCATCGCGTTTGGTCACAATCTTCAATTTTGTGAGAAACACATAACGCTAATTTTCTCACTTGAATAAGCAAATTTCTTACTAGGACCGCAAAAAATATTGAATTTTTTTATTGCATTGCCAGCAATGGATGTTGCTGGATGTACACTGTTAAAATGGAGTTTAAATTTCATCGCGTTTGGTCACAATCTTCAATTTTGTGAGAAACACATAACGCTAATTTTCTCACATGGACCAGAAAATTTCTTACTAGGACCGCAAAAAATATTGAATTTTTTTATTGCATTGCCAGCAATGGATGTTGCTGGATGTACACTGAGAAAATGCAGTTTAAATTTCATCGCGTTTGGTCACAATCTTCAATTTTGTGAGAAACACATAACGCTAATTTTCTCACTTGGACCAGCAAATTTCTTACTAGGACCGCAAAAAATATTGAATTTTTTTATTGCATTGCCAGCAGTAGACCTTGATAGATGCAAACTCTGAATATGAAGTTAAAATTTCATCGCGTTTGGTAACAATCTTCAATTTTGTGAGAAACACATAACGCTTATTTTCTCACTTGGACCAGCAAATTTCTTACAACGACCGCAAAAAATATTGAATTTTTTTATTGCATTGCCAGCAACGGACGTTGGTGGATGCACACTGATAAAAAATTAATTTAAAATTTTATCTCGTTTGGTCACAATCTTCAATTTTGTGAGAAACACATAACGCTAATTTTCTCACTTGGACAAGCAAATTTCTTGCTAAGTCCTGAAAAAATATTGAATTTTTTTATTGCATTGCCAGCAATGGAATTTGCTGGAAGAACACTTTTAAAAGAAAGTTTAAATTTCATCGCATTTGGTCACAATCTTAAATTTTGTGAGAAACACATAACGCTAATTTTTTCACTTGGATAAGCAAATTTCTTACTAGGACCGCAAAAAATATTGAATTTTCTTATTGCATTGCCAGAAATGGAACTTGTTGGATGCACACTGTGAAAATGAGTTTTAAATTTCATCGCGTTTTGTCACAACCTTCAATTTTGTGAGAAACACATAACGCAATTTTTCTCACTTGGACCAGCAAATTTCTTACTAGGAGCGCAAAAAATATTGAATTTTTTTATTGCATTGCCAGCACTAGACCTTGTTGGATGCACACTGTGAAAATGAAGTTAAAATATTATCGCGTTTGGTCACAATCTTCAATTTTGTGAGAAACACATAACTCTAATTTTCTCACATGGACCAGCAAATTTCTTACTAGGACCGCAAAAAATATTGAATTTTTTTATTGCATTGCCAGCAATGGATGTTGCTGGATGTACACTGAGAAAATGCAGTTTAAATTTCATCGCGTTTGGTCACAATCTTCAATTTTGTGAGAAACACATAACGCTAATTTTCTCACTTGGACCAGCAAATTTCTTACTAGGACCGCAAAAAATATTGAATTTTTTTTATTGCATTGCCAGCAATGGATCTTGCTGCATGCATATAGTTAAAATGAAGTTTAAAAGTCATCGAGTTTGGTCACAATCTTCAATTTTGTGAGAAACACATAACGCTAATTTTCTCACTTGGACCAGCAAATTTCTTACTAGGACCGCAAAAAATATTGAATTTTTTTATTGCATTGCCAGCAGTAGACCTTGATAGATGCAAACTCTGAAAATGAAGTTAAAATTTCATCGCGTTTGGTAACAATCTTAAATTTTGTGAGAAACACATAACGCTAATTTTCTCACTTGGACCAGCAAATTTCTTACAAGGACCGCAAAAAATATTGAATTTTTTTATTGCATTGCCAGCAACGGACGTTGCTGGATGCACACTGATAAAAAATTAATTTAAAAATTTATCTCGTTTGATCACAATCTTCGATTTTGTGAGAAACACATAACGCTAATTTTCTCTCTTGGACCAGCAAATTTCTTACTAGGACCGCAAAAAATATTGAATTTTTTTATTGCATTGCCAGCAATGGACCTTGCTGGATGCACACTGTGAAAATGAAGTTTAAATTTAACCGCGTTTGGTCACAATTTTCAATTTTGTGAGAAACACATAACGCTAATTTTCTCACTTGGACCAGCAAATTTCTTACTAGGACCGCAAAAAATATTGAATTTTTTTATTGCATTGCCAGCAACGGACGTTGCTGGATGCACACTGATAAAAAAATAATTTAAAATTTTATCTCGTTTGGCCACAATCTTCAATTTTTTGAGAATCACATAACGCTAATTTTCTCACTTGGACCAGCAAATTTCTTACTAAGACCTGAAAAAATATTGAATTTTTTTATTGCATTGCCAGCAATAGTATGTGCTGGAAGAAGACTTTTAAAAGAAAGTTTAAATTTCATCGCGTTTGGTCACAATCTTCAATTTTGTGAGAAACACATAACGCTAATTTTCTCACTTGGATAAGCAAATTTCTTACTAGGACCGCAAAAAATATTGATTTTTCTTATTGCATTGCCAGAAATGGAACTTGTTGGATGCACACTGTGAAAATGAGTTTTAATATTCATCGCGTTTTGTCACAACCTTCAATTTTGTGAGAAACACATAACGCTAATTTTCTCACTTGGACCAGCAAATTTCTTACTAGGACCGCAAAAAATATTGAATTTTTTTATTGCATTGCCAGAAATGGACCTTGCTGGATGCACACTGTGAAAATGAAGTTTAAATTTCATCGCGTTTGGTCACAATCTTCAATTTTGTGAGAAACACATAACGGTAATTTTCTCACTTTGACCAGCAAATTTCTTACTAGGACCGCAAAAAATATTGAATTTTTTTATTGCATTGCCAGCATTAGACCTTGCTGGATGCACACTGTGAAAATGCAGTTTAAAATTTATCGCGTTTGGTCACAATCTTCAATTTTGTGAGAAACACATAACGCTAATTTTCTCACTTGGACCAGCAAATTTCTTACTAGGACCGCAAAAAATATTGATTTTTTTTATTGCATCGCCAGCAATGGATATTGCTGGATACACACTGTGAAAATGAAGTTTAACTTTCATCGCGTTTGGTCACAATCTTCAATTTTGTGAGAAACACATAACGCTAATTTTCTCACTTGGACCAGCAA
>JADDOH010020477.1:0-10617 GCA_016648135.1 Agrypnia vestita | reverse complement strand
ATCGATAGTTAATTGAACTAGAATCACTCAACACGTTTAAAAACTTGGCGTATTGAAAGTCAGCCCTTTAAATATAACTGACTTAGATAGCCAAGTGATTAAGATCTAACCAAACATCATAAATTTATCAATATCCAGCTTAAATAAATGACTACACAACGTTCAGCCGGTTAAACGTTGCGCTCAATGACTTGGCTAGTTGTTCTTCAGCCATTTAATTGGATGCCAGCGTTTAATGAACGGCCTAGGCGTCCAATTACCTGGCTAATTTAAGCAGATGGCTGCGACATATATGAGTACATGGGCTGCAATTCAAATGATATGTGGAATTCTTCGGTTGAAATCAAATGCCGCCTTGATCTAGCTCGTGGAAAATTTATCCGAGTGTAAAAGATGTTCTGCAGTCATGATCTCAAATTGGATTACAAATGCGAATGGTCAGATGCTACGTGCTTTCGGTATTCTTTTATGGAATGAAAGCATGGAGGCTTACCGAAGAATGCACAAGGCGACTTTAGCTATTCGAGATGTGGATCTATAGAATAATACTCGAAATAACCCGGATGGACAAAGTTATGAATGAAGATGGATGTTCGGATGAATAAAGAAAAAGAAATAATTAAAACAAAAAAATGCGAAAACTTTAATACCTCGGACACGTAATGTAACATCCAGAGAAGAACGAGATCTTGCATCTTTGTAAAGCAGTTCCAGGCCGTAGTTTTTTGTTGCGTCAATTTTTTTTTGTACAAATGAGATCAGTGTAAAAAAAATTCGTAAAGAATTGAAAATAAAAAAGTTAAAAACCATAAATAACAAAGGGCACATTATTATCAAAAAAATTATACGTGGGGTATAAAAACAAAGGCAGTAGTTATATTCAAAAAATTAAAAAAATGTTTTGAACGCAGTCACCGATTATAATTAATTTAGAATGTACTGTACTGAATTATAGATTTTATATATCTATACTTTCCAAAATCATGTTGCCTATAAATTTATTGGCTATGTTTCCTATATATTATCGAATTCAGTACATTATAAATTAATAATTCTCAATGACTGCCTTTTTTTTGGATATTGCTGCCTTTGCTTTTATACCCCACATATATAATATATGTATGTGCTATATTGTAGACAATGTTATAAGCAAGGTACGTGCAATATTTAAATTAAATCGGCTTTTGAGGATATTTCCCCCACCAGCCTTAAAAATGGGGTTTTGCGAAAAACGCAAAAAAATAATGAAATTCGTTTAAAAATTCACCTGCAACGCTAGCTTCAAATTGGGATGACAGCCAATTTTGAGAAATTTTGTATAAATGCTGCTTCAACTTATTTTGGGAATTTCAAGCAAAACGCCAAGGTGTTTGCAATTCTAATAGGTTCTCGTTAACACGAAAAATATTTTTGTTTCGCAATATTTTCACTGCAGGCCGCAATTGGAGATTTTAATTTTGAAGTTTCTCAGTTTTCAAATGAAGGACCCCTGGGAGCTCGGGTCCCAAGCGACGTGCATGTTTGCTGTAACAATAAGGAAGCTACCCCGTATTAAACTGGTCCGGGGACCGGAAGTCTGTTTCTGAGAATATCCGGTACACAGTGCGCCCTGTTATTACACAACGGATATTTACTTTAATATTTCTGAAATGTACAAAGGACGTTTCAACAAGTTCTTGAGGGTCAGATCGCAAACGAGAAGCTTAATATGAGCTTTTCTGAAAATGTTTTGTTGCATATTTGAATTGTGCCATTTATATACGTTACATAAAAAGTTTTAAATTTTGATAATGTTATAACATTTACTTAATTATGAGTCGAAAATGTTCAAGCTATTATGACCTAATATCAATAGTTAAGGAGATATGCGACATCAAAGTTTGCATTTTTTTTTCAATATTTCTGACTTATTTTTTGTAAAACGTTGGACTATCATTACAGTAATTCATATCGATTACGATAAATTCATTCGTTTCAATACAAGTAAAATAAATTATAAAAACCCTGAAAAAATTCCAAATGGAATGTTTTCCAATTGGAATTCGAAGGTTTTTATTTTTTTATTTGACTTGTATTAAAGGGAATGAAATTTTCATATTCGATATAAGTTACTGTAATGATATTCCAAAGTTGTACAAAAAATAAGTCAGAAATATAGAAAAAAAAATGCAAACTTTGATGTCGCATATCTCCTTAACTATTGATATTAGGTCGTAATAGCTTGAATATTTTCGACTCATAATCAAGGCAGGAATATAGTCCTGCGAGTTTATTAATGTTATACAAATAACCCTGTATATATACACCAAATATGAGTTATACTATAAGTGTACACAATCAAAATAACACTTTAAGATTCTTCTTTTTTATCTTTGTTTCGGTCTATTGCAGCTGTCCCTCCATCTTTCAGATGGTCGTCCTGGAGGGCTGTTTCTCTGAGGTGCTGTATCTCTTGCTACTTTTGCGGCTCTGGAGTCTGTCATTCAGCTCACATGATCGTTCCAGAACTTTCTTCTCTATCGTCCCTATCTTACAACGTCCTCAATTTCGCATTGATCTCTGTATTGAAAATCTGATCACGAAGGGTTTTGCCAGCGATATTTCTTCATAACTGTAACATGTATGCAGTAATCCCTCAATATTTGCGTGGTTTAGTTAATCGCGGTTTCGAATATTTGCGGATGATGATAAATCTTTCAATATCCTTCAATCAAAATTTTTGCAATGCTTTGTTTCATAATAAAATCGATTTTAGTAGAGATGATGCCTTTTTTTCGAAAATTTACAAAATCCACGCCATTATGTACACTCTAGTAGGATAACTAATTATCCGTAACATCATTAGTTCTACCCACTAGAATCTTGGATCAAGGTATAATTGCTGCATTTAAAAGAAATTATGTGAGACGTTCATTCTACAACCTGTTAAGGAAGATGTGTGATAGATCTGAGCTATCAATTTCTGCAAAGTGGAAAATTTACAATATAGTTCATTGCCTCACAAACATTTAAGAGTCTATTAAGTAGAGCTGAAATGACAACATAATTAATAAATTAAAAAAATTAACTGAATTTGAAATCATTAAATACATTTATTCATTAGCAAATCAATTGGGAAACAATCCTTAATGCTGGTCCCATACTCGATAGATTAATAAAATATAAACGAGAATATTATAAATTAATAATGACCTAGCAGGAAGTTAATAAAGATTTAGGAAGTAAGAAAAAAAATATGCCTTAGTTTAAGTGGATTATTGTTTTTTTATTATTTTGTTTTATAGTTACCGTATCAAATATGTAAGGTTAATATTAAAAAAAACTAACCCGTAAACACCAAGTTTTTATTTTACTCCCTGTCTTTGTAAATTAAGTTTACCATCATGTAATAATTGATTGACTGAAAATGAAACATGTCTAGACAAATATCTATGTCAAAAATCTCTAAAAATATCTCTTAATTATTATATTTCTTCCCAAAAACCCGAAGTGTGCAGTAATCTATGAACCAATTGTCATAAATTTTCGAAATTCGTAGTGAAGTACCTATTATACCTACCGACGGAGTAATTCAAATTTTAAATATTCCGTGACGTTATCGGGCCGCTGGCGCCTTTGGTAGTAATCAAACTTTTGTAATGATTCCAATTTGAAAAAAACATTAAAATTTCTAAAAATCCAAAATAATACTATATTTATTCTTATTTTTTAACTAAAATTTGATAGATCTTTTTGATCGTCGCCACGAGTCTGCTTGCAAAGTTTCAGCTTGATTGGATCACGGGATAATTGTTAAAAATCGATCCAAAATTTTTTCGTCAAGAAAACAAGCAAGCAGACGCCACGAGTTAAAAGCAAGGAAGTAATTAAGTGAGATCTTTTCTTGTTTCGTATCAAAACAATTCTCCGAAATACATATTTTTTCGGTTTCGCTATTTGCTGTCTTTTCTAGGAACGCTTCTCCCGTGAATACCGAGAATTCCAATATTTGAGTAAAAATAATTTAGAAATATTCAAGAGGATCACGTTAAATGTTTAGGTAATGCAACGCTATTTTTATATGACGTCACATTCACAAGTTTTGAGACGTACAAATTTAGTATGCCAAAATTTGTACGTCTGAAAATTACACGATAGCATTTATACGAGAAAGCATTTAAGGGCGTGGAAATTTATACGACCAGCATTTTTCATTCCGAGAATACGCACGAAAAACCTTTAAGAATGCGAAAACAACTCTTCTAGTATATACTGTCTGTTGTATCAGTTCGTGGATCAATCACCTCGTTCATGTATGCGCGGTAGAAGTTTTGCTTAAAAGCTAAAATAAAGACAAAATTATATATTAATGAGGCTCAAAGTAGAGTTGTAAAAATTTACGCTGATGATTGTCGATTATTTTATTGAGTTTGATGAATACAATTAATGATAATTAACTCATACATGAAATATAACTTTGATTATTTAAAATAATTGGGGTGGACAAAAACTTTCTTAGAAAATGTTTGTATTTTCATAAAATATCTAAGTATCTACCCACTTTCATGTTTGACAGTCTCATTGAAAATCGAGAGAATGAATATGTTTTTTTCTTTTGAAAATGAATACTGACAATAAAGTCGTTTTTGCAATTAAAAAAATCTTGAATATCACTTCAAATCGTTTTTGGCATGGTGACTAACAAATATTTTCTTAAAAAACGTCGACAATTACATAAAATACAGAAATCTAAACAGGAAGCCCTTTTTGGAATTTCAATTACACACCCAAAATTTTAATTTAATTAACAGTTCTAGTTTAATTACTTATTGTATTTTTCAAGTTTTGTTGTGCCACCTATTGTAGAAATAACAAAATAATTAAAAATACAAAAAATAAATTCAATTTCCAATGTAATAACCAATCGTTCGTCAGCTTCAATCAACAATACATTATTTGAAATACGAGAAAACTAATTTCAAGTGAATACATTTTTGACAGTTTAACGGCTGCGCGTGCGCAACTTCCGTAGCAATAATAATTTTACCCTAAATGTGCCAAAATAAGTAACAACTTCAAGAAGTGTACTGTATAAAAGTTTTTGGGGGTGCATACAAATATTGTTTCTTCTGAAGTTTTGCCTTGATACGCGCATCTTTCTTAATAATATTATTCCCCATCTTCATGAACGTCTTCCTTGTGGTCTTCCTGATGCAATGTCATATATGGGTAGCTTGAAAAAGGCAATTCTTTAGACATGTTATCCTTCCCAGTTTATCCTACTCGTATTTTTATAGTACAGGCGTTTCATTTACTTTAATTGTTAATGTGATATTTGACGTAATCCGCGTGTATATATTCATCTATTTTTTTTCATATACCGGATTGTGACATATAACTTTAGAATGAAATCTAACACATAAAAATGGTGGTGATAGCCATAATGTTGGTTTTATTAGAAAAATAACATTAGTGTTTAAATACAGGGTATTTTTAGAGGGTAACTTTTGGAATATTGCATTGTGATGATCCAGGTAGCTAGTAGGGCATCGCGGGCCTTGATACATTTAATAATAATTTAGTATAGCTCCTCGTCAAAAGGTGTGGCTTTGTTAAATGTAGAAATCCAATCTATCTCTTGGTCCGGCACCAGAGTGATGTATGAGGGGGTGGTCCAAACGTATAAGGCGAAGAATAATATAATATAAATCTCAATATTAAATAAAACATTTTTTCTTTTATGTGAGCGCGCGACGCTCTGCATGGCGCAAGAGGGGCACGACTGCGAATTGCGTTGTAACTACATAATGATCGTGAGATAAATTATATTCTTCTATGAAATATAAAATAATGTATTCTATACAATATTAATACTCTGCCTGTGCTAACTATACATTTAACTAAAATATATATTATTAACTGGAAATAATTATTCTGTGAAAATTGCGCTTTTGAATGCAATATTAACTAAAAATATTAACTAAAATATTTCTAACATCTTGGGTTCGCAGACGAAATCGATAATACCTAATGCCCTGTGCATTTACTAAGTATATTACCTAAATAGCCACAGCTATACCATCCTGTCCGTCAGGGACGAAACATGAAACACAGTTATATTCCTAAAAGTGCTACCTCTTACGCGACAAAAATACCTATTGCAGTCGGGCTATGATTACGAACTATTTCCGCCTCATAATGGCGCCTGGAACCAATACTAAAAACCTCACTAGAAATAATAAATGCGACTAAATCTCGATAAATACAATATATACTATTCGTAATACGTCGTTGAATTGGCACATGATTCGTCTAATGGATGAAGGACCCCGTTGTTTATCGTAATAACTTCAAATTCTTTTATAGGAGCAGTGTGGAAACAATTGCATAATATTACGTAATAAAAACATCTAACGAACCTAATAATCTATACATTTATGTTACAATAAAATACGTTCACCAGAAGAATTCGTGTATTAGAAATAAAACATTTTCGATTTGAGACAAACCAGTAAAATCGTTCGAACGGCGCAAAGGGAAAAATTCACACATATTAAATAACACTGAAATTAATAATTATAAACACTTTGTATTAGCATATTCTTACCTTGAATGGTTCCGTCTTAGACGTGCATGAACCTGTTCATATTAATTCCGTGGGAAAATAATACATATATTTGCTATCTACGAAATACCACATTTTTGAAGTGAAACTTCTTTATGAATAAATAGATAAGGTCTCGGGGATGGTTTGTTCGAAAGGATTCTACAACAGCCCGTGAGTTTATATGAAATAATAGTTTCTTTGAATGCTAAATTTTGGTTTTTTAAACCCTCAGCATCTCTGCTGAGAGGGGTTGAGGCTCCGCGCCCGCCTAAACCCGGTGACCGACTTCCTAAGAGACTAAACGGCCCCCCTTGTTCCTCCGGAACTTACTGCATCCCGAGACTCTATCTCTTCTTTACGAGATGTGATCCCGTGACGCCCCTCTTTTAGGCTTATAATTGAGTAGGCCGTACTCTTTTGGTACGAGTTTCTGATGATGTGTGTTGTCTTGAGGCGCCTTTCTTTTAGGCCGGTGTTTGAAGAATCATGTACTCTTTTGGTACGAATTGATGACGACATTAGCCTCCTTTGCGGGCATAGTCAGCGATGTTACAAATTATTGTGCAATCTCATTATGCCTTTTCAGAATGGCGTCCCACGATTCTGCATCTTGCAACATTTACTTTGGACAAATGTTAGAGTGTTAGTAACATATTTATAATATCCCAGCTATTCCATATGAGTGAATGATTATTATATTTATTCTGGCCCTGTCTTTTTACAGAGGATGAACTAGAAGTTAACGTTTTCTATTGAGATTTCATAGCATTCAGGCATGAAAATCCTTCTAAAGTCAGAGAATTCACGACGTTGGTTTACGCTGTTTTTGAGCAGGATGAGGCGCGAAGGTCGAGTCTAGTGGCCACTCCGATCAACAAGGGAGGTCCCGCTTTTAAGAGTACCTCACAGGGGCTTGCGCGAATTCCAGGCTTATGACACGAGCGTCATCCACAACCTCACCTAGCTCAACGTTCGTAAACCAGAAAACTCCAATTTCAGTTAGATCTCCCCATTCTGTCCTTTACTCGTCGTTCTGAAGCTACTTGTTAAGCCAGATGTACCGAGGTACTCAAATCATAAAGACTTGGCTGAAGACCGGATTGCGCAATACTTACGCAACACAATTATTATAAGGCTACTAAGCATTTCTTATAGAATTACGTGTATTCAATTATTAGTAAAAATAGTTTGAAAATCCCCATACTTTAAAATATATTCGTTCGGAAGAATTTCTCGTACGATTTGGATTGATATCTGGTTATGCAATACATAACGCGTCTACAATATTATGAATCTATTAAGCACTGCTTATAGAGCTCCGTAAAATCAATTGTTAATACAAATGGTATGAAAATCCCCATGCATCAAAATATATTCGTTTGGGAGATATTCCCGTACGAATTGAGCCAAGAATCACACAAGAAATCATGATATTAATTATACATTATTGCTCCGATTTTAAATCTTCCCAAAATAAATACATTTCAATAGTGAAAATAATTAATCGATAGATAATATAAATGTGTTCCTTAGCTGTTACTCAGTGGCGCTATGATCCTCTCTGGTACTGATGAATGGTAGATTCCTCCATACGTCCGGGCAGCAACTCCGTCCGCAAATGATGTTCTGGAACTCAGGGCTCCGTCGGTAGTCTGTTGGGCAGCGCTCCCGCTCGCAAGTCTGGTCTCGAACTGAAGGGCTGAGTATATCGTGTTCGCTCCTTTTATACTCTCGATTGCACCATATCTTCGAAATCCACGCTAGTGCAGTGACTCATCCTATGAGCGATGACCTCACCGCCGGCGCTCGCCATTGGCCGGATTCAGTCAACAGGACGGTCGCCTCCGGCTCAACCCGTCGAAGGCAAAGCGCGCCTGTGATTGGTCCGTTCGTTAAAATAAGAGTAAAGCACTCGCTACACGCGAGACTTGCTGTTCCGATTCATAAATAATAAAGGCTTGTTCGCACCTACTCACAAGGTCGAGTCTATTAGGATTGGCAAACGATATTAATTTAACACAGAATTATATCTATGGTATAATAAAGATCTAAGAAATATTACTTGTATAGCTGAATATTCAATATTTTGTTAGCCTCTTGTAATACATAGAATCTTGAGAAGAAATATATCAGGCTTTTACTTTTAAACGATTCCAAACAGAAGAAATATATTTTTGATGTCCATACTTGACTTTTTTGAATATTATTATTTTTAGATTTTCTAAATTTATTAAATCTATCTCTATGTCGACCATCACAGCTTCCCCCTTATTTAGAGAGAGGAATGATCTATCAGACCAAGCCTATCTGCTAAATAACCCAATAGGATAGTATATCTCGTGATACTTATCAAGAGTTTCTAAAATTCCTTTTAAAATAAATCGTTGTTCTTTCCTTTCCCCGCGTACTATATTTCTATTAGGGTAGAATTCCTTTTCAATGGAATCCTTTTTGCGTATTTAAAGCTACTGTAAACCATCTGCCTATCATTCAAATGAAATGTGTACAACTAACATGAATATAAGAATTGCAAGCAAAATTGGACTGTATCAATTTTATTCAATTGATTGGAAGGGTTCGATTCTCCATAATCGATTGAATGCCTCAGTAATCTCATCATTGTGTCTGCTAACCACTCAAGCTCCATCCTGTTATCAACACTTAAAAGGAACGCCCTTCCCCCACTTTGTTATCCTCCTTGCTTCCCTTACAATGGTACACTCCTAGTGTTCACCACCTCGCAACTCTGTACTACTTTCCCCAGCATATACCTCCCTTCCCCCAGAATATACTCCCACTAACACTCCCCCACACTCCTTAAGCTATACAAACCAACTCAACCGAGTAAATATTAACTGTATATTTCTCCTATGAAATGCGAGCTACGATAAATCTGAAGTTCCAGAATTATGTTAACCTACGAATTAATGTACAATCTATTCATATAAACTTAACAACCAGCTTCCTAATATAAAGAGCAAACTCTTCCCCCAAACTATACACACTCTTCTATTTCTAACTCGTTTCGTCCTGTTTTAACCGAGTGAATAGTCAACCACATATTCCTACTATGATTGCAAACCGCGACAAAATTAACTCTTGTACCCCATCTGAGCTATGAACCCTATTCATATGCGCAATACATGTCCTCTTATGTAGAAACAGCCAATTGTCCTCAATATTCCACGTATTCTGTAATGACTGCCATAATTTATTATTGGTGTAATATGATGAAGAAGAAGAAGAAGAAGAAGAAGCCGCAAAATTAGTGGATGACAACAGAAGAAGAAGAAAATGAATCCATTGAAAGGCATAAGATAAAGAAGAAAAGTCACAACCGAGTGTAGTAATAGATAAAGACGAAGAAGAAGAAGTCGAAAGTTATAAAATTAGAAGAAGACGCGAATGTAGTAGTAGGTAAAGGACAAAAGAAGATGAAGAAAAGACGTAGAAAAACATTCTAAAATTATAAGATAAACGGAAGAAGAAGTCATGAATGTAGTTATAGGAAAAGAAGAAGAAGAAGATGAAGAGAAGACGAAGTAAAACAGTTGATAAGTATAAGATAAACGGAAGAAGACGAAATGAATGTAGTTATAGGAAAAAAAGAAGAAGACGAAGATGAAGAGAAGACGAAGAAAAACAGTTGATAAGTATAAGATAAACGGAAGAAGACGAAATGAATGTAGTTATAGGAAAAGAAGAAGAAGAAGAAGAAAGAAAAGAGAAGAAAGAAGAAGAAAAGAAGAAGAAGAAGAAAATAATGTAGTAATAGGAAAAGAAAAAGAAGAAGAAAGTAGAGAAGTAGTCGTAAGATATACCATAAGACGAAAAATAGTTGCAACGTATTGTAATAATTGCTATTTATAGAAGAGAAGCATAAACGGTATGTATTCAAAGAAGAAGAAGACTAGAGTGAACATAACCAATAAAAAAAAACCTTCGTACCGAAGAAGAAGAAGACGCTATTGAAGTCAATATGAATAAAAAGGGGAAAGAAAATATATATATAACCGTTAGCATATACGAAT
>JADDOH010020475.1:0-17397 GCA_016648135.1 Agrypnia vestita | reverse complement strand
CGTGTTTCCCTACCCGCCAAATTTTCTCCACAACCAGCCACAACCACCCACCGATGGTTATAGTGGTGGATAGCCCTTGGTGTAACATCGAAAAAAAAAATATATATTTTAAGATTCCATTTTACATGGTTTTATAGCTTTTAGTAGATTCCCGGTTATCCGGTATGGATGATGAAAAAAATCCCTTCTACCCGTAAAAATCTTCCTACGGATAATCGGATAATCGATTTCACGGTTAATTTGAAAGCATTGAAAAATTGACCAGAAACATAAAAATTGCAAAAATCAGCAAAATGCATTTGTGTGTTTACTTCACCATAGTGATCTTCCTCCCCTTGTCCTAACAGGGTCGGGGTGCTAAGTGCTTTCAAATCCCCCCGCCTTCTGCTGCTTCCATATATCGTTCTTTTAGAGGTAAAACTCATTAATGGAATAGTTTTGAGATAATGAGGTTTAAACATTAAAATTGTGATATTAAAATTATTGAAAATGTTAAAATTATGAATTTTACCACTAAATAACTTTTAAAAGACTCGGAATATTTTTACCTGGAAATTAATGTTCTAACTTATTTTGGCCAATATTGCGACTTTACCTCCAAAGGGACGATATTAAACAGATCCATTCTGCTTTTATATGTATATTTTTGTTCTAAGCTTAATCCGAGGTTACCAAGAGGATACTTCTTGGTACACGTTCCTCTAGCATTCATTTTTTTTAAATAGATATGCGAACACGGAATGTGTGTCGCATCAATATGATTACTATTCTCAAACTAAGCTTAAAGCCTGTGCCTTGAAAGTAATAACTTGCTGGTGTCATAGCCATTATACCAACAAGCTACTCTACTCTATTCTTAACACCTCGTTGATAATTTATCTATACATAGGAGCAAGGGCTCCATGCCGAGTATGTGCCTCATGTCGGCACTTCTCACTTTGTCCAACAGTATGACTAGTGTTTCTAACCCGGGAATACATAAGGTTTTCGATGCATCGAGTCCCGGGAATGCTTATGTTGATTCCCAGGTCTCCAACTCAGAAAAAATGTACTAGAAAATATATATTATTTTTTAAAATATAAACAAAAGCTTATGTATCCACAGGGGAGCGAACTAATTTACCTGTTGACCATAAAACTGACATCAGTTGAAACAGAGAGAGTTTCTTCAATTGATGGAAATATATGTACAAAATCGAGAAGCACACGTAAATTTGAATTTTGAAAATGTGATTTTAAAGAAAATTGTTTTAATGTGTGAATTTACTAATTTCAATATTTTATTTTTGTTGATATAATATACAATATGACTGTAAATATGTACAATGTACGTTGTACATTAATTATATTTCATTCAAATGAGATTTTTTTATTAATATTAAGAATTTATCATATCTGTATTTTTATTAAGAAATACATTTTTTTGTTAATGCTTGTTTATTTTATAAAAACAATTAAAACTAAATTAACCCTTTTCCGATAAAAAATAGAGATAAAATCTTTTATTTAAAAAATATATAAATATATCACGAGACCCGGTATCCCGGGAACGATCCAGACCTGTAAGAATGATATAAAAAGAAAAAAAACTTTAAGTTATTCACAACTATTTCTAATTGATTGAATCCATTCATTTCAAACCTGTCAAACTTAAAAGAAAGAAAACATAAAAAATTGATTAATCAATTAGAAAGACACAGAAAAATCAAATCCACGAAAAAATATTCGGTTGCTTTCGCGATTCGAACCACGGATCGGAAGGGGACCCACCACATTCCCTGAGCCGTTCTATGCGCAAATGCGTCCTTATCGGCCCAGCACGTTCGCCGCCTGGTTGGCATTATTTTATGCTAAAGCGACCTCCTCGCTCGGCCTTCGTCAATACAACACGCAGAGATGAAAACCTGGCGAGTCGGTCGCACAAAACCTTCATTCTCCCGCGCATATTAATCTTTGTTTCAAAAATAAAAATACAATACATAATACCAAAAATAAAATTTAAATAAAATACATCACCCAAATAAGGCGCAGGACGTAGAAAACACAACCCCTCCGTGGAGGGAAAAAGATATAAAGAAAAAATAATAAAAACATAAAAGATTCGTGACCAAAGAAATCTCGGAATACCACGGATTTCCTAAACTTCAAAATTGGCAGCATTAAATGTTATACAATAACTGTCAAGATACATAAATAGCAATATTGCTTATTTTAGAATTCGGAAGATTACATGCTTTTTTATTCTATGTTTATTGATGCATTATAGTACACGCATTTTAACTTTTTAGATTACAAATGAATAAATTTACAGAATCATATATATGCGTCACTAAAATGCACCACGCAATGCCAAAAAAAAAATTGTAGATTTAAGATAATTAATAATCTGTATGCATAAATTTTTTTTCGTTGTCAACGATTTTGAACCAGAGAATGGTTCTTATTGGTGCTGTATTATAAGGTCCGAGGCCGATGACGGAAGGAATTCAGCCGTCGTGAGTGTATGGTCAGTGCCGCAGATACGTGGCCCGGTACGAGAGCTGATCTGCGCCGCAACCAGCGGGCTAATGGCGGCACCCTCGCCGCTTGACCGGTCATGGCTTGATGGGAACACACTCCCATCTCCATGGGGCTGTCGGCATGTGAGCCTCTCAGCTGCGCAGAGGAGATCGTTCGGGTAATACGTATCTCCATGAGTCAACCAACCGGGTAGTCTGAAATTTAGGTCGAAATTGGATATTTTTGTATTATTAAGGCACGTATTAAATAAGTATTTTATTCAGAATATATTGAGTTTGTTCAAATCTTTCAGAACTGTACTGGATTTCATGTCACAGAGACATTATTAATCAATTAATGTATATTATACATACTTATGACCTATCTTATGGTTGGCTTAAGTGATCACTTTATACACTGTAACATTCGCCATTTCCACCCACTTCCAAAAATTAGTGGGCATGGTATATTCTATCATGGGTGGAAATGGCGAATGTTACATTGTGTAAAGTGATCACTTAAGCCAACCATAAGATAGGTCATAAGTCCTATGTACACCCAAGACTTCTATACCTACTTTCCCTAAAAAAACTGCAGTTTCGTCTCTGTGAGACATCTATAATATACATTATTTAAGTATTTTATTGTAAAAAAAATTTTAAATTGCCGCGCCATGTCTATTCCTGTAGACTCTCAGTCACGGCGGAGGACGTTTGTCGCATATAAAAGAAGGTCATATTCTTTTTATTTTTCAAATTGCTTCCTATATTGCGAGAAACGGTTATTTTAAATCGGATATGCCACATTTTAGATATTTCAGTTTTAATTATGCACTTACATGATATTTTGTGTACCGGGTAATGTTGCATTTCAGTCACGATGGAGGGGTTTCTGGACAGGGACTGGACATGACATGGCATTTTTTTTCAGAAATTTTAAAATAAAATTATAATTTTGTATGTACCTACCATAATCTAAGTAAAGCTAACCAGGTCCCGGTCGCCGATAGGTACGTACACTCTGTAGCCGACCGCCGCAGCGCTCGCAAGCAATATTTCTGTACCCAACGCCACATCTGTAAATGGTTGCCAACTAAACACCACAGTTAATCGTCAGTACAACTTTCGCCCTGCATCCATCTACTCATACTGTCTCATACTTCTTCACCCAAGATGTTCTCCTTCTTCCAGAGCCCTCAGGATGGAATTCCAAAGCATGGTTTCTATAGCGTAATTGGATAACGCGTCTGCCCTGGAAAAGAGGGGATCCGTGGTTCGAATCCCGGTAGTAGCCAAATATTTTTTCGTGAATTAGATTTTTCTTATATTATGGATATTTCTTTCTAATTGATTAATTAATTTTGTTTTAAATTTCGCAGAATTTGTTCTGAAAAAATTGCAACTTCACAATAAGAATGTTTTCTTGAATTTAATATTATTTCTTGTTCTCTGTAGAGATTTTATGGATCTGGTTTGTTACTGGTGAAATGTCCATTATATTGGCATTCTTTCATGTGAATATACCTCGAAGACCTGCAACTGCTTTATCGAGTGTCCATGTTTACCATCCATGCAAAATCACGGACCAAACACAGAAATATTTATACGTAGATTGCGTAGGCAGTGTGCTGCATAGAGATTTACTTTATTTTCATAAATGCAAGGCAGTTCTAAACTTGATATAATATCTTATATGATGAGAAAGATAACGAACATTTTTAATTACTCTATTATTATTTTTATATATATCTTTATATCCTACATTTAAATGGTAATTTGACGATGAAGGACTTATTGATATTGCCACGAAAAAATTATAAATACACAATGAGAGGCCTGACACCACCTGGCAGGCCTCAATTAAAGATTAATCTGGAAAAATGATGAAATGAAATTAATTAAAAAGAAATGACGAGTCTGAAAAAAATAGAGGTGTCGCTGAAGTAAGATTAAGAAACACAAAATTGTGGCTTTACTATATTTAAAATATAATCCTTGGTTTGTATTGTAAAATTCAATATTACACTTGGAAAATAATATTACCATACTGATAACCAATAAGTTAGTAAAATCATGTAAGAATTAAAATTGCTATGATCATTGTTTCAATTCTGGTGCATTTCCCTCACATCCTGAT
Source organism: Agrypnia vestita (assembly GCA_016648135.1). NCBI lineage: Eukaryota > Metazoa > Arthropoda > Insecta > Trichoptera > Phryganeidae > Agrypnia > Agrypnia vestita. Next base: position 12,762 of record JADDOH010020475.1, on the reverse strand, counting down.
ACAGACATTTTTTCTCGTCCATCTTGAAATTCCAAATATCTCTGAATGTGATTTTGTCTTCACCGCTTTTCACAAAATTCTCATGTCTTTCTGTTCCTATTTTAAGACGTGAAAGTCACCTAAGGGATCCTTCAAAACTACCAAGAATTATTAACACCAACTCAGCAAGTAACGATTGGTATAATACTACGTGCTCAAACGATTGTGTGGCAGAAATATTTTAAGGACCTGAGAAACTTGATCTCGAAAAAATTTTGCTAAAAGAATAAAAAATAAATTTCGTTGCTTTCATAGAAATTTAAAAAATAAATATTAATTTTTTTTTCTTCAAATGTAGCAAATTTATTTTGTGGTAACATAATTATAATTAATATAAATTAACATTGTTTAAACCACTTATTTATTGAAAAACAATCAACATGTTTCGAAGCCAATGGCTTCTTCGTCAGGAAAACAAAAATAATTATATTATTTTTGACGAGAATGTCACAATTGACGAAACGTTTAATGTTGTATAATACCAATCAAATAGTAATTGTTAAAATACCGCAAACGTTTGGCGGTATTTGAGGATAGGCGTGATTGTGCTATTACCATGTTTTCCTTCCGTCACGAAAAGTTAACAATCGCGAATTTTAACATCACGTGCGACAAATAGAATAGATACCGGTTACATAACCTCACAAGAAAATTAAGCGTAAACTAAGCTGTTATTTTAAGGGATGTTTTTATATTTACCATTACTTATATTGCATTTTTTTAATATCCATGCACTTTTATAAAATAAAAAAACCTATATATAATAATTTTACGCACGCAGACGTAACGTTCGCAGAATATTAAAAAAATATTTTATGTGCGTCGGACCCTTGTGGCTAGGGAATTCCATTCCCGGGATTCCACAAACTTGGGATCCCGCTTCAGTTTAAAGTATGTATGAATCCCAAGAGAAGTATGTACAACATTTTTTTTTTAATTTATCCCTCCTTAATAGAGTTGTGAATTGTTTCCACTTTTAAAATTTCCTTTAAGATTGCACATTTTTATTTTTTTAAATTTAATAATTCATTACCTTACATTAAGCTTACAATGTCATTGTGATATACATACATAGAGAAAATATGTAATTGCATTAATTCATGAGTTGAATTTTAATTACTGTTTTCTTATTATATCTACTAGAGTGAAAAATTTTATGTTTTCCAAATAAAATACAATAACTTTTTCAATTTTCGTGATTAATATTTTTGAATAATTGAGAAGGACAAAAAATAATAATCATTGAAATTTATTTCTCATTCTTGTGTTATGGTTATTTTTTGTTTTATTTCTTATTTACTGAAATACCAATGTTCATTTTATTTTATTTAGTTTAGCCCAAACACAGGCATGAATGCCCTTACATTTTGCGCATGGTGGTATAACAAAATTTCGTCTAAATAATATCATATTTTGTTACATTATTATATTACCAAAGGTATACAAGGAAATTGTTTTATCAGTTGCATCAATAATATCAATTACAATAAAATGTTTTTTTAAATATGTTTTGCCCACTGAAAATATGTCTATATTGCTTTTTGAATGAAGCATTAAAAAAATTTAATTAAATAATAATAATTTTATTAAAAAATAATAATTAAATATACCGCGTATTGAAGTACCTTATTCTTATGGGAACTGTTATTTTAACTTCGCAAAGACCATTTTTTACATCAAGTTAACCACCATTTATAATTTTATATAGAATCATAAAATCATCGAATATCTAACACAAATGAGAGCAATGAGCTTTTTCTTATCTTGGGATCATTAAAATCGAAACCTGAAGATTCTGAAATCCGCCATTACAATTTTTTTATTTGTATATATTACCTACACCAATTGAAAGATAAATCGATCAATATGAAAAGAAACGTTTTTGCACTACAATTATGGATGGCTGTTTTGGTACTCGGAGCTTGAATAAAAAAATAGACACATAATATGTAAAATAATAAACTGTTATAATTTTTTTTACAAGTCAATTCAAGAATTCACTTATTCTTAAAATAATACATATTTTTATTGAATTTCACAAGTAGTTTTATTGCATAGTAGATAAATTATCTCAACGCGTCTAAACAACAAACCCAAAAATACTTTATACTTGGAAGCGAAAATATTTTTTTATCTTGTATTCATACATACTTAAGCTGACCTTGTTAATCTTGATGTAATTGTAATATTAAAACTAGCTTCAGTTGAAATTGTTTAATTGATAATTCTTCATATATTGTTTGATAATTTAAAATATGTACCTGCAGAGGTACTTAAATGTTATTCATTTCTCTATATTCGTATTATTGTTATCATTTTTAATTTTAAATATATATTATTTTATTGTAAATTCATCTACTATCTACTACTACTATCATCATCAGGCATAATTAAATACTATTAATGATTATACCTGATGTTTAAAAATACTATTCCTCTTGAAACTAAAGCAGTTTTAAATAATTGAAATAAATTGGAGAGACGAAGCTATTTATGTTAAGTTGGAATGGAAGTCTTTGGGTGTTTACGACCTATCACATGGCTGGCTTAAGTGATCAGTTTACACAATGTAACGTTCACCGATTAAGATCGCCCACATATCTATCAAATTTTGGAAGTTTTATGTATGGTTTTTATTCACCTTCTTTGTATTTTTTTTTTGTTTTGAATAAATCTCAAATTTTATTTGTGTAGGACACAGGACACAGTTTGAATGAAAGACTATAGTTTAAATAAAAATAAAAATTGGCGAATTTCAATTTCATTAGAATAAGGAACGATACGAAAAATGATCTCTTCAAACGTCCAGGAGCGTTGTGGGGAAACCGTGGGATAATATTTTATTAGCCGATCGCACACGCAAAGAATGGGAGACGTACTTTACACACACACATCGGCAGAAGTCACGTGATACCCTCACAAATCAAGCGGGTCACATAAACAAGATGGTTGCATACAAATCGGGCCGAACGAAACAGTTTCGTGATCTGTCAGACATGAAGCGGAGATGCTACCGAGCGCGGTCCCCGGGCCCGCAGCCTCTTCCTAGTCTGCTACCCGCGCGCCGCTGGTTGCCTGCTACCAGATTATACGGACACACATGCATGCATGATGTTGACCAATCGCATGAATCGTCAACGCTCACTTTTCAAAACAAATTGATTTAACTTCTATTGATATTTTGAATATTTTTTTTATTATTCATTATTAAATTTATACAGGGAATGAACATAATATAATTAGGGAATGAACATGCAGAGGCGGCTGACATTTTTGCTGATAGTATAACTGTGTATAGGACAAAGCTGATACAATTGTTTACATCTCAACGAAATGGAAATGGACAATAAATTTTTCTGTATTATTATTTTACCTTTAACTATTATTATTTGTACCTTTAACTGTACTATTATTTTATCTGTCTTATGTTTTCTGTATTATTATTATTAGTATTATTTCCTTTTAACTATTATTATTGTAACTTTTAACTGTATTATTATTTTAACTGTCTGTATGTTATTTAAAAAAAAAATTATTCTGTGTATTTGTAAAAGCCCATAAGGGTGTTAAATAAATAAATAAATACATATTTTTATTATTATAGATCATGCCAAGCCTTATGCGGCTTGTCGGCACGTTTCTTTTTCATTTTCTTGCATAAGTACATGGCATATTTATTTATAGGTATAACTTACAAAGATAAAATATATATATAAAAAATAATAATATTATAAGAGCATAGCAAAACTTAAAAGTAAACTTGGTAGTGAGACTAGGTAACCGATCGAGATAAAAAAACGTGTACATCACTGGGATCAAGATGCTTAAAAAAATCATGGAACAGCTCAATGTGAAAACAAAAAGGCATTGAGGCCAACAGTATGAGACATATGACTTGTCTAGATTTCCAGAGCATTTAAAGCATTAACTTGTGTATTTAAGCATAATTGTGGTCAGACATTTTTACATGCTACTATTTACATGTTGTAACAACTTTACGTAAATAATAGCACGTGAATACTACTACCCACCACAACTATAGTATTATTTACACACTAACATATAGTACACACTTACAAATAAAATATTTGTGCATGTTAGCCCCCGGTTAGATTAACACGCTTGTGAGGAATATTTTATTTATTTATTAATCAACGCCTTTTAGGACTTTTGCAAACAATAATGTGAAGTGTAAATTAAATTAATGAATACTTTTAATAATACATAGTGATTGCCCATGAAATACATAGTAGCAGCACAATACTAAAAGATGAATATAATATAAAGTATAAAGTAAGTGTATAGTAAAAGCAGAAACTTAAATAAAACATAGTATAATAAAAAAATATAAAGTAAAAATCAATAGCACAAGTTTACAAATACAAATCAATTATTCAAGTCCATTTGACAAAAACTAATCTTTCTATACTCCTTTTAAAATATGTTTAAATATTATAAAGTTGGTGGCGAAAACGTCAAGTTCGCTTGTCTAGGAAGCCTTTGAAGTGGGGAATTAAAAACATAGTTGATAGCTGCAGTTTCCAAGGCAAAACTGGCATGACTTCTAGTTACGCGAGATAGAACACGCAAGCAGATACGTTCTAATAGTTGAGGACAGTCGATAGTTCGTTTATTAATTTGTTGTTAGTGTGTAAATAATATTATAGTTGTGGTATTTAGTGATATTTATATGTTAGTGTGGTGGTTATCCAGACAAAGAGACGGGTACGTCTCGAAACCGGTAGACTAAAAATCTCCGTGAGTGGTTATATACAAATTTTTGTTAATTTTAACCTCTTCAATTATGTAGACCAAAATGATTTTGTGGCGACAAAAATTTCACCACTTATTTATTGAAAATACCAACAGGTTTCGAGGCCAATGGTCCCTCCATCAGGACACAACGATACTACTGAAAAATAAAAAATCTAAAATCGAAGTATTGACGGAAACAAAATAAAAATAAATACCTATATGGAGGATGAAGGCAGCAAGAATAGACAGCATCCGCGGAAGACCTGGTACGATCAGATACTACAAAAATGGAAGATAGCACCCTTTTAAAAGCCTCAACAACAAAATTTTTAATGCAGCCGAAGCAAACTGGTTTGCCAAGATAGAAAATATGGCGTTCTATCCGATTTGCATACCCCTGCGAGGAAAAGGCGTGATGTTTAGTATAAATAATTTAATATAAATGATGGTGAAAACAAAGTTTATTATTATTAATTTTAAAAAAATTTCTTCGATTCAATCGGACGTATCGAAAACAAAGATCGAACAACACTCGAGGGGAATAAAAAAAATTCAATCAACTCAGAAATGGCAGATCACCCGAGAATTGAAAGTCATCGCTTCGACAGTAATAGCGTAGATTTAACGAACGTATGTAAAAAAAGGAAAGAAACTAGATATTTAGGAAACTTATCGATTAATAGTAACAAAAACGTGAGCAATATTTAAACTCCATCTATTACGTCCCCTCTTCTGCGCTAAATGACTACGCCCACACACCCACCGAACTCTAAACTCCACCCCACTCCTCACACCGTCCTTCATTCTTAAGTTTAGTATAAGTTACATTACTGAAGATGATGCGTTAGCATCGAAAACGTTCTAATCATTATAAACAAATAGTGAAAGTAAACAATTTTTTTTAAATGGCCTTTTACGTTACGCAAGAAAATTTCGAAATAAAAACATTTAGATATAATGTGACCACACCAGGAATCGAACCTGGAAGCCAGTTTCATGCTAAATTTATAAAATTTATTGTTTCATATCAAATATTTTTCATTTATAACAAGCTATAAAAAAGACAATTTATTTTCTATTTTTTATTTATTTATTTCGTGTAATTTTATACATATAATGTAGACAAATGAAATTTATACATACAAATGTAGACAAGGTCTGTTCTGAAGCAACTACCTGTACAGTTTTTTTTTAAGTTAAAAGAAAGAAAGACTACACATTAGAAATAAAATTTAAATATTGCACGTAAGAAATATAGCACAACATAAGAAAGACTACATATTAGAAATATATTTTTAAACATTATATGTAAGGAATAAAAGGCTCCGCACAACGAATGTTCAAGCTTCAAAGTTAGAAAACGGACACATACATTCTAAACTCCACACAGCTTCATGATTGTCGGTCTTCCAAAATTCCTCCTTACCGTAAAGTTCTCCCAAGTTGAAACGTTTAAAAATGTTGCAAACCCCTCCATCACACCTACCGCCGCCGTCGCCACGACTCCGTGTCTTCGGGGAACCAGATATCTCAATGTGGATCCTCGTTTGTAAGTCTTCTAGGATTCCCATGGCCGGGCGCTCGGCGCATGGGGTGACCCGGCCCGGCCCTGTCGGGGGTCACGTGGGCGATGTGGCGACATCCAACTAGTGCGCGCCTGACCCCGGCTCCCGGATATGTGGGCTGCGGCCGCGGACCTCGCTCCTTGCAAGACCGATGCAGCCTCCGAAGCGTCTTGTAGCCGCTAAATACTGCGAGGGTGTGCTGGAGAGGTCGCCATTTATTATTGATTTTATTGCCAACATCCTGACGTCACTTGCACTTTTCGTTTACTTTGACAAGTGTTTGAAATGAGTGCGTTTGCTATTATTGTGAATGATTAATATTTGGAGCAAGTCAGTGATACAATATCACTTCGTAATAGATTTCATACTTTAATTTCAATTTCTAGAATTTGACTTTTAATAGATATTTTTTTAATGCATACAAATAGAGATTCGAACACAGAGCGTGTAGCATCAAACATAATAATTTCGTTGTCTGTCCGTCTGTCCATCCTGAACCATCAAATATATACTATAAATATATACTAGGGCTTAGCTAAGATACGAACCAATGTTCCGTCATTTTTGACGGGTTACAGCTAGTCTAAATATAATAATTTCGTTGTCTGTCTATCGAATTACAACTTTAGTTAGAGTGTGACACGGATTCAGCGCGCGGCTCAAGCAACACGCAAGGGTCGAAATTGCACGGTCTTGAACCTTTTACCGAAGTATTTTATTATATTAATTTAACTTTTAATAAAATAAAGTTAATTCAAAATACAAGTTCCATGATTTTTCATGGGCGGTTACTATTCTTACTATTTTCGAACTAATATAAAAATAGGATTAATCTGCTGGTGTCAAGGAATGGGGCTCAAACCACCGACCACCAGATAACTCGGCGAGCGTCATGAACATCATACAAGCTACTCACATTTGTCATAATATGATTCATTAATAGGGTTAGGAAAAAAAAGCGTATCGAAAACCGTACACATGTGCGTCATATTATAAGCGAAAGGGTATGTTGGCTATGGAAGAGGGTGAATTTTGCACAACCAGAATAAGAGCTGAAACTTCAACATCTATCAGTCCACGATTGTACGTCATCTCAATAGCCTGGTAAAGTGTGGAAATTGACCGGAAGTAGGTATCCCGCTCGGGCACTCTGAAAACAATAACTTACTTACTTACTTACTTACCATCACGCCGTTTCCCCGAGGGGGTAGGCAGAGAGGATAGAGCGCCATACTCTTCTGTCCTGACATACAACTTTCGCTTCGTCTACATTCATACATCTTCGCATGCAAGCTCGACGGTTGTTCAGACTTCTAACAGGACCATCTTCCAGTATCTGGTTAATCTGGTCATGCCACGTCTTCCGTGGTCGCCCTCTTTTTCTGGCGCCGTCAACACTTGCATCATATATCTTTCTTACCATTCTTTCCTCATTCATTCGCTCAACATGCCCAAACCACCTGAGCGACCCTATTTTTATTCTTAAACAATAAAGCCAATACAATATAATTTACAAATTAATTTAGAAGTTTTCAATTTATTATTGTTATCTTCATGTTACCACAATATATTATTATATTGTTATGTTATGATTAATTTTACACATTTTTTTTATTTTTGCTGGCAGCATCGGAAATCTCTTAGAATTCAATTGTCTAGTAGGTAGCATAAAAACATGTCTACAAAAAAAATTAAAATATGATACTTTTTACTGTAAATTAAATGATCTCAATTTCTATTCAATTCAATTTATTTATTTTTTATTTAACATTTACATTACATATATAAATTTAATTCGTTAAATATTATAAATAAGAATTAAAACAAAAACAAATATTAAACACATATTAGCCATAATTTTAATTTGTACTTTATTTTCGCTCTAGGACCATATATTAGGGTCATTAATGACCTGTTGGCGGTCTGTTTGTTAAAAAATAAAATAAAATAAAAAATGGGAAATTAATGGGAAAAAATATGGGTAAATAGTGTAAGTGCACGAAAAATTCAGCAAGCAGCTTGTTACTCTAGTGGTAAAGACATTCGAACCCGCGACCACTATGGTGATAAAGTGGTCGGGTTTTCGAACGCCGCCCCGTTTCAAGATGTCATTGAGTTAATCTTATTTTCATTTCACAAGCGTTTAACGTATGCATAGACCATAATATATTACATATTAAAATTTTATACTCATTATCACACACATATTAATACCATCCCCATTCTATTTCACTTCCCTTCCTTCCTTGTCTGTCCATCCGTAACTTCGTGTAACGTCCGTTTTTTCGTTCGAATTCACGGTTAAAAAAATCAAATTAAACGGTCGGATATGGGGCTTGAACCCTGGGCCGTCTAACGCATGTTGCTACCGCCGCCTCTCCTTGGACCGCCAAAAAGATACTATAAATACCTACATACTTGGGCTTAGTAAAGACGCGAACCAATGTTCCGTCATTTTTAACGGGTTACAGCTGGTATATAATATTTGTCATTCTCACTAGTCCATATTAATCTAGTGGAATCATATAATTAGAATAATGCTTTTGTTTTTCACATATTTTGTCCTACTAATATTAAATGAAAGGTATAAAAGTAAAGGCAGCAATATCCCAGTGAGGTATTTATGAGATAAATACAAAAAACCTGCCAGTACTCAAGTAAATTTTTATGGTATCTATGAAACCTTCAGCTTATTGAAGATGAGTTTTTAAAAACTATTGCCACCTCATTTTTCCTTTTATATACGTTATAATTTAAATTATAAATTTAAGTAATGAATTTATTAACTAGTGTAGTTTATACATAAAAATTCGATAATGAATAATTAACTCATAGTTAGTGCAAATGTACACTAGTTAATGTATAGATTATCAAAATTTATTGCTTTGTAATACATATATGTATAAATAAATATTTAACATTTAGATATGCATTTACTAACTTTTAAATATGTACTTTTAAATATTTATTTGCTACCAGATGGTAGACATTACTACTCTTAGTAATATTTACGTAATTGGATATTGCAATCTTTGCTATGGTGTGTCAGTCTAAAATCGACATCAACTCTCACTTTAGTATGAAGCGGCCATTTTGTCACGTGACACATCCTTGGGGGTTGATTGGTTCAAGTGGATATTACTGTTTTTCTTTTTACTCTCTGAGGATATTGCTGTCTTTGCTTTCAATATTTTATAGTTATTATTAATATTTTTTATATTTATTTGAAAACATGATTTCGGAAGGGATAAAGCTATATTTTCTATAAAACTTCAAATTCAATATATTATAAATTGGTAATCCTCGGTGACTACATTTAAAGTATTTTTTTTCAATAATACTGCCTTTGCTAGTGGTATACCCTTAAAATCATCTATTAGAATTAAAAATAAATTAATACAATATTGTAACAGTAATGTAACACATATTCCGTGATATATATATTTTTTCAATTTAAAAAATCTAATTTATATAATATGTGAGAGTGGTGACATATTTTGTGATTATTTAAATTACTAAACATCATTAGTGATGTAGTAAGAGAACTCCTTATTTTAATTTTAATTAATTAAACATACCCAACATTATAAATGCAAATGAGATGGATGTTACAAACGGCATCAAACGCGAGTGAATCTCAGTCCCGTGTTACAATTGGCATAAACAGTGTAGTTAATATTAATAGATGTATATATTTCCCTACACGCCATAGGAACATCTTCATTGCACTAATGTATGTGTCTGTCCGTTTTCTCACAGTATATAACCCGATTCACGTTCGTGTAATTCGTAAATCAATTTCGCAAATGATAACGGGGCTATTACGGAATAGACTGGCTGCGTCCTGCCGCGTGGGACGGTGGTTGAAATCTCGGCTGAAATGTCCCCCAATTTGCGGCAAAAAGTATTCATTTTCACCAAGAAAAGTTCAATCATTTTGATGATTATCTGACTAACGGCCGTATTCCAAAAATGACAATAAAGCAATATATGAAAATTTAATTTTTATTTACTACGCAAAAAGTCACTGGACACGAGTTTAATTGGAGTACTGTTCTTAAATGTATAGCCTAATTTAGTCACTAAATATTTCCAGAATATTTCACAAACTTATCATTACATTGTTTCTTAATTTGCACTAATTAACGCTGTTTCTTTTGCTTCGATCACTTTTTATCAAATTCTGTTAAATATTCACACGTTGAAAAACATCTCGCCCGCCGGTGGAAACTTTCTTTATTTATTATCGCTAAAATATACGCTGAGTACAGTGTGCGCTCGCACCGTTGCTATTATCACGTTGGTCAAACGTCACAAATTACTGATTCCACGTTGCGTGATGCTCTTGTATTTACAGGTAGATAAATGTCTTTCTCGTGAGCGAGCACTGGACGTTTTTGAAAGGAAAATTTTGAGGCGTATCTTCGGACTGGTTCTAGAAAATTAACTTTGGCGCAGACGTTACAACAATGAGCTTTATACTCTATTTAAGGAGCCAAACGTCACAAAATTTATTAAACTGGGAAGACTTCGTTGGCTGGGTCGTGTGGAGACAATGTCCGAGCATCAAGCACCAAAGTCCCTGCTGAACTCAAGGCAAATAGGGCGAAGGAGCTTAGGAAGGCCAAAATTAAGATGGAGTGACAACGTCCTCAAAGACATCTCTGCCTTAGAGCTTCGGAACTCGAGAGAGCTGGCACTAGACCGAGATGAATGGAGGAAAATTATTGAGGAGGCCAAGACCCACCAAGGGTTGTAGTGCCAAGGATGATGATGAAGAAATGTCTTTCTCGATCTTTTGATATTTTAGAGAGAGACTTGTGGAGCGTTCCAGAGATTACTAGAGATAATTCCAGAGTGTTTCATAGTGTTGTTGTTAGTATAACCGAGTGATAGATTTCGAGAGATCTCTATAATACAAAACTTCCTTTGGTTTCTAACATATCTTAACAATATTTAAGTAGAAGATCCTACGAATCAAAATATAAAAAACATGCGAACAATAACTGTAACGCCGTAGTCACACACACTGAAATTAATAAAAATTAACCAACCATTAGACCTACATTGAAGATTGTAAGATTACCAATATCCCCTTATCCGCAGCAAATGTTAAAGATACATCCAAACGAAGGGCGCCATCTCTAATAATAATACATAATAAATCCGCAATAATAATATAAAATGTGTGTGTAAAGGAGTAAACGGCCCGATCTACTTTACGGTAAGGCGGTAAAGGCCGATTCACACGTTCCTGGTCAGGGCAGGTTGGTACACAATCCTCCCGTCCGTGCCCGCCGAGATAAGCGGCTAACGGCTAACGGCTAACGGCCGGCACGAACTGACTGGGACATCGCGCGGGGAGCGTGAAAATTATGCTTTATAATCCGTGCCGCAGCTTGTGTAACGCTCTCGTAACCCGAGACCCTACCTACCGGCACCGACGTAGGCCCTTACATTACTCTATTTAAATATACACACACAGCCACCAAAAATACATTTGATATATTGTCGGGGGACGAAGATTTGGGAGGCAAATGAAACCCTAAAATAATTTTAAGTTTAATCTTATTAAACCCTAAAATAATTTTAAGTTTAATCTTATTACCATGGTAAAGCAATAAATTTTTTTCGTTTGTGGAAAAATATAAAACTTCCGTAGCGTTCGAACAAATGACAATATCAAAATATTCGGTGAGATAAATAGAAAAAAAAAACAATTCCAATTTTTTATGGCAATTGTCTGACAATGCAAGCGATTTCTTTCACAAATTTCACAATAATCACAAATTTTTCTCGTGCATTTTGAGTTGGCTTGGTATTATATTTATAAATTGATTAAATAATTTAATTTGTGTCACTTAAGAAGGATATATATATCTAAAATATATGGAACCAAATGACTAAATTTTAATTTGATACCTTTCCATTTAAAATATGATACCAAACGCAGAAGAAGCCATGAAGAAAAACGGTGAATTTCACTCGCGTTGACAGACGATTGCCATAAATAAAACTTTTACAATAAACAGCTATTATAGATGTCTCATAGAGACGAAACTTTATTTTTGTTACTGAACACGAGTTAAATCGGAGCACTGTTTTTTAATTTGCAATAATTAACGCTATTTCTATTGCTTTGATCACTTTCTAGAAAATTCCGTTCAATATTCGCACGTAGAAAAACTTCTTGCCCCGGTAAGAACTTCCTTTATTAACTATCGCTGGAATATATGCTGGTCAGACTGCGCTCGCTCAGTTGCTAATATATCACTTTTTTTTAAATATCGCTTGGGTTGACCATCACGAATGAATTAATAGAATTTTCTTCGATATTTTTTGAGAGACTTGTTCCACAAATTACGAGAGGCGTGTGGAGCATCCTAGACGATTCCAAAGTGCT
>JADDOH010020474.1:0-13011 GCA_016648135.1 Agrypnia vestita | reverse complement strand
TAAGGGACCTATCTCCACTGCATTCAATCTACTTTCGTTCCTCTTCTGCCAGCTCCAGGCTTCACTTCCATACATTAGTGTCGGTACCAGAACTCCATTATGTACCGCCAGTTTTGCCTCGGTAGACATATTTCTATTAGAAATTATTGCATTCAAAGCACCGTTCACCCTATTCCCGGCAGTCACTCTCCTCTCTATATCTTTAATTAATAATTTAAGCTATCAATTAAGAAAAAAATTCAATTTCAACAATTTTCCAGAGAAATTATTATACAAACCTACTCGTATATTGATATACATAATAATGTGTATTCCTCTAATCAATTAAAAAATACCATGTCGATTAAAGCCAAGATTTTTTAACTCCACATGTAATCTGGTAGCATAATAAGCGCGAATCGTTATTATTTCTGAATCCAAAATTTAATAAAATCCATTTTATTGTTCAGAAACACGAAAGTGTTATGGTACAAAATGCCAATTAAACATAAACCACAAAATAATACATTTGCATCTGTGACATGGGCATTCTGACTGAGATGAATAGATATCAAATGATTTATTCGTTTCTTTATTTTTAAAGTTGCATGTACCTAATGCATTGTATCAATATCTAGATATAAAAAAATTGCTTGGATTAGGTTGAAATACAAATATTTAATTGGTAAGGTACTGACAAAATGAGCTGAAGTTACTAGTGTAAAGATGGTTGTTACACTGATAATAACTATGGCGCTTTACTCCTAAATTCAAAGTCAAAAATAAATAATTACTATGTAGATGTTCTAACGATGAAATTGGTGAACGTTACATTGTGTAGACTGATCGCTTAAACCAGCTCATATAGGTTATAAATCCTGGGCCATCGTATAAAAATACTTCCATACACATTTCTCATAAATAGCTTAGTCTCTGCGAAACTCCTAAATTTATCTTAATTAACACGTAATAAATTATAAAAAAATTCGGTCACTAGCATTGTTTTTCATTTGACATTAAACTTAAGTGACCCCATGGGATTGTTGCAAATTTATTACATATTTATGCGCTTTCTGGCTGCGGCATTTCAATGGACAAAATTTTCACACTTAACCCGAAAAATAAATGTGAATAATATAAAGAAATCTGCCCTTACCTTGCGACGCGAAGCGCCAATCTGGACTTTTTCGGAAACTGAAACAAAACAGAAACATTAATTAACCTCGTGGGTATTACACCGCCGCCTTCATTTTACTAACAGTAGAGCGGCCCACCTAATGTAGATCCTATCCAGAGCCTCCAAACCGAATATTCGAATATTCGAACCTATATTCGCCCGTTTTTAAGTATTCGTAAAGTATTCGCTCATATTATAAGATTTGCAATATTGTTCTAAACGAAACAAAGGTTTACAAACCCTGGAAGTCATATGCAAGAATTTTCGGCTATATGGAAGACAGACATCAAAGATGTAAATGCCTTTAATTGTCGGACATCTTTTGCATTTGCCTTTTCTTAAAGTCTTATGCTTATCTTTATAGTTTTATTACAATAAGCACTTACGGTGAACATACTTTGTTTTGCCAATGATGGAGTCGGGTTTCTATTATTATTAGTATTAGTATTAAGTTTTCATAAATATTTGAGCCGACAAACAAGAAGAATACGTGCACGTGAGGTGTGAGATATAAAGTAATAGAAACATATCTAAAATTGTGTCAGTTATCAAATTTTTTTTGTGTATTTTAATTTGTATTTCTAGATTCAAAATTATTTTTCAATATTTTTTTGTTGTTTTTTTATAACACACTGCTACAATTATTGTGTTTTTTCCTTTTTCTTTCTTTTCTTAAAATTAAACGAATATATTCGAAGATTCGAATATATTTTCATTAACTTTTCGATATACGAATAGTGGTTTCACGAATATTTGGAGGCTCTAATCCTACCCCTCAGAAAAGATATTGCGGTAGAGGGTCTAAGATAATTTTAATGCCGGGTATTCAGCGTCGTGAAATTGTCATTGAAATGGTTTTATTAATCCATTAGTGAGATAATGCGTTTAATATTCCGCCAAATTAACTAAGCCGCGGAGAACCTGAGCACGTTATTAGTACTTTAATTACAAACTTCTCACGTCGTGGCGGCTTTTAACATACGAGACATTTTTTAATAACAATGTTTAAGAAAATAGTTTGACACTGCTTTAAAAATAATATATATCTCATTAGTGATATCTGTGTTTAATTAAGGGGAATGAAAAAACTTTGGATGCCGGTCGCGCTAATGATAATTACAACATACATGTGAAACGGGTTGTAAAAAAACATAAATATATACAGAGTGTCCCGTATCTCGACGTCAAGCCGATATCGGGTGATAGGCCAAGTCATAATAGTTATCAGAAAAATATTTTAAAAAATTTAAAAAAACCGTCAGTTAAAACTGGGCAAAGTATTGATTTTGAATACTTGGGTTGGTCAAAAAGTGACATTTTCTTCCAAGCTGGAGCAGTTGGCTTTGAATTTTGGACAAAAGTTTACAGAAGCATTATTCAGGATTACATGATAATAAAAAAATTTTAAAAAATAAAGATTTGTAGCAACAGGAGTGAGAAGACCGTCACAGGGTGTAGAGTTTTTTGATTTTTTTTTAAATGCTTATAATTGGCTTGGCCTATCACCCAATTTTGGCTTGACGTCGAGATACGGGACACCCTGTATACAACTTCAAAAAAAAATTGATAGATATGATATTCTATCATGGGTGGAAATGTGAACGTTACATTGTGTAAAGTGATCACTTAAGTCAGCCGTACGATAAGTCGTAAGCCCTATGAACACCCAAAAGACTTCCATACCTATTTTCTCCTAAAAATATAATTTCGTCTCTATGAGACACCTATAATATATCAATGTTATGTTAGAGAGACAATTACTTTAATTTTAGAATTCTCTTCTTACCGCCTTTATTATTCTATGCCGTGAGATCAGAATATATTCAAATACTCATACAAGTGTTTTATAATTCAACCCCAAAAAACAACCCTTTTACTATTATCAAATTATGTTCATTGATGTTGAGCAGGGCTGTGTAGGATAACCATTACCTGCGAATGTTATCCAAAGTGAGCACGCCGAAACGCATGCAAACGCGCCCAGCGGGTACGGAACGCTCGTGGCTACGCGCAAGGCGCTCCCTCTCTTTTTCTTTCCTTTTTTTTCTTGTTTTTCTTTTCTCGGCGTCCATGTACACTAATAGTAGTAATGGTCAAACCGTTATTTCAACCGGTTATTTAGGATTTGTATCTGATTGTATCGGTATTGGTATCGATATGATAGTTGCCGTCGAACTGCAAATAAAGTCACCAAACGCACATACAATCACAATAATCTCTCTCAAATCTCAAATAACGATTAGTGTGTCATCGGTTAAAATACCATAAATGGTTAATGCGATTTTGCAGGCACACCGTTACATCGAGTATTTGGATATTGAATCGAATCATAGTACATTGAATTTTTTTATACAAATAATGAAAATATACTTTGTTTTCACCATAAATTGATTGAGAATACCAAAATGTTTCGGGGCCAATGGTCCCTTCATCAAGATACAATGTATCCTTTTTTTATTGAAGAAAACCCACATTCATAGTGGTTTACAGCTTAAATTATGATAGAATATTATAGGGTTTTTTAAAATACTCTTCCTAGCTGAGTTTTGCCATTCATTAGCCATACGGCAGATTTTAGGGTTTCCGATTTACTTTTTTTAAATAAATACGGTGTGATTTTTTTTTTTTAATTTATAAGTAGATTTTATTTCTACGTTTTCTTGTTTACCTTACTGCCTGCAACACTCAACAGAACACTCAATATATATAAATACTTAATAATTCATAAATACATCGTTCACAGAAGATTCATCTCCACAAAGTCAATCCTTTCTGTGTTGAAGTCAGCTACATCTCTACACATATACAAGGCCATATTTCTCCACGTGATCATAATAGTTATTGTCCGTTTCTATTGCATTCAATGTATATCGTTCTCAAAAAATCTCGGTGTTGTATAGTTTGCATATTTCATCATTTAATCTCTATCCAGTTACGTAAATTCTTCTGACTTTTAATCCATCCTAGCATTCGTCCTAGCACTTCTACAACCACCTACATCCATTTACTCCTGTCTTTTCACCATCTACAACCGTCTAACAACCATCTACAAAATTTCCTGTGCGTTTAATTGAGTATCTTTTCTCTAATTATTTGTCTCCGTATCACAACTATTTATTTGCCAACCGGGACATTACAGTAGCTAAAGACATATGCAAATTTTATTTTGTAAATTGTCTACAAGGTGAAATTTATTTTACAACCAGCATTTGCATAGCGACAGGAAAGGTCATCTTATTAACAACAAATTTGAACTGTCTACATGGAATCTGACCAGAGTGCAATGTTGCCAAATGCTTCAAATGTTATTATAATTCACTGTGTAGACGGGGCGTTAGTCTAATCAAAATTCACTCAGGGGGTCGTTAGGGGTAGCTTAGCATGTAACACTAATGCCTACATTTGTTCTCACTGAGTTCCTATCCAAAGCCTCACCACTATAACGCAACAAGTCAATTTATTTTCTAATATAAGTGATAAGAATCTCAATGTGCGTCTCTGCAAAGGCTTTTTACCTTTGCGGGGAACAGAATCACTTTCATTCATATATTTTACTTTAATAAAACAGATTATTTAATTTTCTATAATAATTATTTAATTTATTATAATACCGTTCTAAAGTATAATATGAAGATAGCAGGGGCATGCAGTGAGAACAAGAAGCATGACTTTTTTCTAAACAAATATTTTGAAAAGAAATAGAAATAAGAGACATTTCTCGTAATATTTTAATCAAAATAAGTAATATTTATTCAGACTTTAACATTTCACAATATTCTGCCAGATAAATATGAAATTTCGATTTTTTCCCAAAGAGTATACCTATGTTTAAATAATAGTCATGTTTCTTGTTCTCATTGCACGCCCCTGGTAGACAGCACTGACAAAATACCTTTACTGTGCCCTTAAAATCTATCATCTCGCCAGGCATCAGGGTGTAACAGAACTAGTCCATCATACTTTACACATAGATTCTTACCTAAATCATAAATCTTTATGGAGATAAGTGACTTCAAAGTTTGCATGTTTTTCCTAACTTCTTCTTTTTCCTCTTATTTTAGATCTGTTGATCTTTTCTGTCAGAAAACTGCTACTCTTAGCACGTCCAGATCCAACTTGTCCCTCAATCTTAGGCGCTCTTCCAGAAGAACGATGGCCAAGTGGATTTTCTAAATTATCTATTGTAAATCTTCGGACTACCATGAAAGTATCTCACATCTAATAGGTATTATGAATTCATTCACTTAAATACAAACTAATATATTTTTAATAGATATATAATAGAATAGGTATTTTGTCTATCCATCGAGACTTTGGGCATTCTCTAGGTCCTAGGTCGTATATTTTCATGAAGAATTTTTTCTCGTATATTTAAATATGGCCCGACTATTATCGTTCACGCTTTTTTGCCCGAAATATATTTAATGACTCCTCCTACATTCAATTCAATTCAATTCAATTTATTTAATAATACGTACATACATTACAAAGTGTTTAAGGCATACATATTATGGAAGTATATATCAAAATAAAAATATTTAATAAATTAAAAATAACATAAAATCTGGTCAAAGGTGTAGGAGAATCCCGCTTCGGAAAACCCCCTCAACACATGGAATATATCAATACCCAAAGCGATTTTGTTCAGCATAGCTGTGGCTCTTCCAACAGGCATAACCATCGGCAGGTTGGACCTGTATATTGGAATGTGGAATGGAAACAATCTACGCTGACATGTAAGTAAAACATTATAACCAAAAAGTTGTTCATATTTATTTATAGGTTTTCTAGTATTTTATACATTTTTAAGTTGGTAGTATTATTTTTAATATTTATTTATTTTATTATTTATAACCAGACGATCAAAATAACACCGACAGACAGTCGTTAGTAACTCAAATTGTCAGAAAATATAAAAGCATCTTACGAAAGTAGGTGTATACAGAAAATATGTTTTTTGGGTATACAAATTAGAAAAACTGTATAATTGATAAATTTCAGAGATGTATTGAAAACTAGCTGTAACCCGTCAAAAATGACGGCACTCTTACATACTGGTCCCTAAAGAATAAATATTTACTTATTTATACCTGACACCCGTGAAATAGTAACTGCCGGCAGCTAAAGGCACCATTATAAACCCTGGCGATTGTACTGGGCAGAACATGGAATTGTTAGCGTCTTTGTTACGTTCTATACATACTTTTGACGTGTAAAGCAGGCTCGGCGGTAGCATCGCTATCGTTTCCGCCTTCGGGTTTGCTGGCCCGGGGTTCAACCCCCATCTTCGGCCGTTTAATTTTCTTTTATAGCCGTGACTTCGAATGAAATTACGGACGTTACACAAAGTTACGGACGGACAGACAGACAATCGAACGGACAGACAACGTAATTATTATGTTTGATTAACACGTTATAAGAAAACTAAAATCGACACGCAAGTTTAGGGTGCATAGGTTACGAAATCAACGAGGTCTATTATGTGACATGTTACATGTTCTCGGCAAAACCGAACATTGTATCTGAGTATATCAAAACTTCGCTTTGAACTAAGCCAGAGTAATTTTGATAATAATAATGATCTGGTAATAATTTAACATTCTAGGTTGAGGAAAGAAACAACCTAGATAGTT
This sequence comes from Agrypnia vestita, assembly GCA_016648135.1. Taxonomy (NCBI): domain Eukaryota; kingdom Metazoa; phylum Arthropoda; class Insecta; order Trichoptera; family Phryganeidae; genus Agrypnia; species Agrypnia vestita. Next base: position 6,222 of record JADDOH010020474.1, on the reverse strand, counting down.
ATTATAAAACTTAGTGTGAAATATTGAAAATTGGAGAAATAATAATTGTGCATCGTCTTTTTAATAAAATACAATATAGGTGTTGAAATACACATATAAAATTCATGCAAAATATTAGAAAAACTTTTTTTAATATCTTTTCGAGAAACAATTTCATATTACATTATAATATCACATAAGACGCTAGAAATGATAATGAATGATTGAAGAAAATCTAAGTACCGATATCTTTAGGCTCTCTAGAATATTATTTGATTATTTTCTGGGAAAAGAGAATAAGCGAACGACGTATTATTCGGCAGATATTAATCTGTGACTGGTATTCTCTTTTAATATAAAAGAAACATCTTTTCGGGTAATAAAATACAATTAGTCCCATGATTTATTTCTTACTCAGAACTAATAACAAACTAAGTAAGTGTTACATTAATATTAGTATAAAACTAATATTTATATTAATGTACAACTACCTGCCTATCATTGTATATAATGTCATACCAAGCCATACTGTAATACATATCTAACAATCAAATTAAATTAAACCAGTTACAGTTTTACACTAATTAATTATAATTTATATAACTGATGGATTAGGCGTTAACATTGTCGAGATTATTCATGATCTGAAATATATTTGCAATGAAAATCTGTACCGCTCGACCAATCGGACACAAAATTTGGAAACTTATTTTTCGAGTATTGGTGGGTAATATAGGTGACATTTCCCTTTCCCTCTCTACCTCACCCCCTCTCCCAGATATATTTTTAGTACAAATCTACACCGCTTGACCCCACCCGTCTTTGCATACATATTCCCGACGGAAAAAATATGCCACATTTCTTCCCTAGACATCCTATCTATCCTAGCCTTGATTAAATAGCAACATTTTTGTAATTAGAGGCTTTGCAAAACAATGGAACCTTTTTTTCCCCCCACAAATTTATTTTCAACTTAATCCTTCATCCGTGCATCGCCGGTTACGAACAGCTAGTATAAGATAGAGCAAAATTATTTTTTTTCCATCAATTTAAATGAATTAGTTATTAGATATATATATATATATAGATAATATTACTTAGAGTGAGAACAAGAAGCATGTGACTTTTTCCTAAGCATATATTTTGAAAAGAATTCGAAACTCGTAATATTCCTATCACAATAATTAACACGTAATTCAGATTACAATATTTCATAAAATCTGCCGGATAAATATTTAATTTCATTTTTTTCCCCAAATATATGTTAAAATAAGTCATGCTTCAATGTTCTCACTGCGCGTGCCTGATTACTCAGTCGCAAGTCGCATCATCAAAAAAGTATTGCAAAACTAATGGAAACAAATTATTTTTTACATTAACAAACATAACAACATTAATGAACTCACCGCTTCTGTTAATTTAAATGACCTATGATCATTTATTGCTGAAAATTTACCTATTTTGCGCAAGTTTTTCACAAAATGCCATTATTAAAATATACCCATTACAACAATTAAAATTATCGCTTAATTGTACTATGTTTGTATTAGCGTGTACATAGCGCCATCTGGTAGCGTAAGTTTCGTTAGCGTCGTTTTGGCCGCAAGTTAAGGCTGTGAGAACAGCGCCGTTTGGTAGCGTCATTTGGCAAAGTTAGTGGCGGACATCGTTAATCTGGTGGCGTAAGTGACGGAATTCGTTACATGGAAAATTATGTATTCCATTAAAAATCATACTTTAGTTTAACATTTTTTTTTAAGTTATTAATGAAAATCAAATATGCAACGAGAATCCAACTAACTATGAATAACTATTTTTATTTCAATTAAATTTCAATCAAGATGTTGAAAGTCAGATGCAAAAAAAATCATTCGTCTAAAGACAGAAAGAGATATCAAATTAAAGAGCAATGAAGAGGATGGGCTTGTTGGATGGGATTTGTTTTAATTTAATTGATATACTTATTTTTATTTTATTTTTATTTTATTTTTATTTTATTTTTTAACAAACAGACCATCAACATGTCATTATTAGACCCTAATAGATAGACCTTACCTACTAATTTGCACTTTTAATGCACAGTGATTATAAAAAAATGTATTTTAATTGTTTTTGTATGTTCTAAAAATACAATTACTGGATTTTTCCACAGAGGGATGATTTTTAATTAAGATAAATTATAGAAATCTCACAGAGACAAATCTATGAATATGAGAAACATGTGTGGAAGCATTTTTAAACGATGACCCAGGTCTTACAACCTGTATGAGCTTGCTTAAGTGTTCACTATAGACAATGTAACATTCACCGATTATTATTACAAGCTGAGAATACTATATTTTTTAATGAGAAAATACTACAGATGTCTGTAGCATAGTCACTTCAAATATATAAAAGATTCCAATCCGGAACATGTTGATGATGTGTGGTTGTTCTTACGATGAAATTGGTGAACGTTGCATTGTGTAGAGTGATCACTTAAGCTTGCCCATACAGGTTGTAGGCCCTAGGCCATCGTAAAAAGACTTTCATACACGTTTTTCACATTCACAGCTTCGTCTTTGTGAGACTTTTATAATTTATTTATTTAATGTCGCCTTGATAATTATTAATTAATTTATATTTTCATTTCAAACATTTCACTGAAGGCAACATCCCGTGTAAATTAATGTATGTGTTCAAGAAGCTATTATTTTTGTGGGTATTTTGTGGATTATTGTTATTGTTGTTATATTTGTTATATGTGGGTGGTATACAGTAGAACTTCGTTAATTTTAAATTCAAGAGACCCAAAAAAACGCATTGTTCAGAACCCCGTTAATTCAAAATTAAAGATTAAAAAAAATCGCGAGTTCTTTGGAAAACTCATAAAAAAGACCATTGATTTCGCGAAAAACGTCAGTATTGCTGCATATTTCAAGAAATCATTTCAAAAACGCAATATTTATTATGCTTACACAAACATCGCCGACAATCATTGAGTGTTCTCTCTTGCGAAAAAAATCGAAATATTTTCTCAAATTTCAAAAAAAATTAATTTATGTGAACTTCGGGGTATCAATTTCGGGGTGGCAAGGGGCTATAAATTATTTTGTTTTTTAATTTATCGGAGTTAATCTATCATGAAATTAACATTTTTGGACTTGTGGGTTTGAAAAATTTTGATTTTTGACATATTTAGAAATATCGAGGGTCGAACGTAGTCCAGTATACTTGTGAGTCTCGAATATATTAGTGCAGAGAGGATACAGTTTGTGTAATGTCGGTGCCCAGTGCACCAGCGGTTGATTGGAATTTTAACGCTTTAGCCTGAATAATGCGGACGCTTCGGATTGCTGGACCGACTTCAACAACTTGGATGAAGCTTTACAGCATCACAAATAAAGCAGAGCAAATAGACCAGTCTACTACAAAGCCGTGGTGATGTTGATTCAAGATCGTCCACAAAATGTCCATAAATAGTCATTTCTAGACTATTTTATCTGCACTATGTTTCTAGCGTTAACTTTGTGGTTGAACAAAATTATTAATTGAAAACAACTAACAAACCTTATTTATATCAACATTATTTTATTATTTTTAAATGTCTACCGATTGTTTAAATATTTGACAAAAAGCACACCTAATGTCTAAGCGCCTTTCAACTTAGTTGATATTAAAAGATAGGTTTAAAGCGTAGATTTTTTACGAAATAGGGTTATTTGTTTAGCGAAAAATGCGAAAAATCTAACTATGAACCTTAGTACCTAATATTAATTTCTCGGAATTCGTAAAATCATCTATTAGAGAAAAGCTACACTTTAAAAAAGAAAACGGCATTGAAATTTTACATTTAAATAATAGAGACTAGAAAAATTATGAATGTTGGAAATCAAAAATTCCCCTAAGGCTAAATATAATAGAATTAATAACCAATTAAATTGAACGACTTTTTTCTATTTTGTTTATTTGAATATTTGAATAAATATATATAAATATTTGAACTAGTTTTTCCTCAATTCCACCCTCCCTATCAATTAAACCGCCCCGCAACTACAGTCAGGTCACACATTTATTTATTGAAGTTATTGTGCGTCCACTGTGACAAAGACACAGCTGTGCCGAAACCGGTGCACTTTAAAACCAATCTATGTGGTTTTAAAGTAGTATACAATGTTAGTTGTTTGAAATTAATAAATCAAGAAGTTTTCCAATTAAATTTCGTTTGGAGAATTTTTTTGATTTTATCCCGATCAGCAATGCAATTACGCCAATACGATGAATTGGACCCCATATTAGACAGAGCCTAAAAAATCCACACCCTACAAATTTTCGGTATCGATTCTTTTCCCAGCAATAAAATCTACCTACTGATGTTTTTAGTTTGTTAAACATTTTTTCAATTCTCGCGCGTATTACAAAAAACGTGAAAGCATGCGAACGTTACAGCCTTTTGAACGTTTGAAATTCTAAAAAACAAGTATGATGTTATGAGTACTGAATAAAATATGAAGTCACCGAGGTAGCAAGTATGATATATTTCATTATTCACTTGCTTCACGGCCGTAAAGCCTTAAGAGTACATACATAGTACAAGAGATTCACAGAAAAAAGAACTGAAGAAAAAATCGTTGGATAACATAATATAAAGAAAAATAGATATACAAAAAGTTCTGTAAAAATCAACTTAGTAGAAACAAAATGGATCCCTATCTACATTTTTGGTAGTACATTGAGAAAATACATAAAGAATAGAGAAAAATGTATAAAAAAAAAGCATAAAAAATCATTAAAAATTCTATGGAGACATTCGCTGACTATAAAATTAAGAACGGTACAATTTAACTCGTGTCCAGTGACTTTCCTTTGGTAACAAATTAAACTTAATTAATTTCCAGTGTTTTCAGTTGTCTTTCAAAGCCACGTTCCGTGGCAATAATTATAAATAAATTTTTCGAAAAATATTTTTTCTTCTGAATGAAGGCTTGAACTTTGTGGTGACATTATTATTAAAATGAAACACAAATCACTTTATTATATATTAGATATAAAATCTACATGTTTCTAGAGCAATGCTCTCTTCTTCTGAGTACACAAACAATCCTGAAGAAGAGAATACTGTTTTCGAAACATGTAGACTTTATATCTAATAAAGTGCTGAAAACAAAGTGATTTGTGTTTTATTTTAATTATAAATAAAGTTTGAAATCAAAGTGCTAAGCGGAGCTATGTTACAAAGCACTTTAGACAAATTATAAATTAGACAAATTATAATTTATATTACTTTAGTGTGAATTTTGGGATGGTGCGCGAGCTGAGATATATTTTCACATCAAAAACATGTAAGAATGTCAACGTAATCTATTAATGTGATTTAATAGTATAATTAATTATATTTAAAGCAGTATGTACTAACTAAGGTTTAGCATTATTATTTTAAGGTACTCGTCCACGTGCAAAGATTAAAAAAGACAAATTGAATTCTTTTCAATGACACGCAATGACGATTTTACGAATTTATCATGCGTTATTTATCAAAAGTTCAGTTGGCTTACGAGCGGGCGTTTGTAAGTCAAATCTCTGTACTCATTTCCCAACATTTTAAACTCTGTAAAGAATGAGTACTTACGAAAATTTACGGCGTGTGAAAAATTATTTTCTATTCGCCAGAGAAAGTCGAGTCAAAATCTGCGCTGGGATAAAAAACATTCAAATGGTGATAAATACCTCGAGAGCCAACGGTTAATCATTTGTGTGTATTAATTTGTCGCGTGTGCGTCGCTCAAGTCGGAGATCTCAAGTACTTGAAGGCACAGCTTTAGATCAAAACAATTCCAACATCTTTTCTTACAGCTGTCGCGTTACAGATGGCGCTATTTCGTTCATTTACTTCCTTTATTCACAAGCGTATATACAGCTCGTTTATTTATAATATGAAACACGACTCGAGTTATTATTTGTGAAGTTTGTCTTATTATAACAGCCACCACAGTGCAAAGCTCATTATCATCATCAACATCGTCGTTGTCGTCGTCGTCGTCATCATCATCATCATCATCATCAACATCATCATCATCATCATCATCATCATCATCATCATCATCATCATCATCATCATCATCATCATCATCATCATCATCATCATCATCATCATCATCATCATCATCATCATCAACATCATCATCATCATCATCAACATCATCATCATCATCATCATCATCAACATCATCATCATCATCATCAACATCATCATCATCATCATCA
>JADDOH010020471.1:0-15483 GCA_016648135.1 Agrypnia vestita | reverse complement strand
AAATCAATACATTTTAATTCACATAATTCAATTTTTTTTGAAACTTGACAAAATTCAAAAATATATTTAGATTTTTCAAGAATAATATATATTTTTTTAATTTTTATGCTTCAAGAGGCCCAATTACAGAAACGAAACACATCACACAACACTCAGGCTTAAGTAAATAACATAGATAAATATGTCAATATTGGGTATTTTAGTAATAGAAATGTCGTGATCTTTATATTAACATAATAAATATTGCGTTTTCAAAATGATTTCTTGAAAAATGCAAAAATACAGACATTTTTCTCAAAATTAATGAGTTTTACGATTTTTGGTGGGGTTTGGCACAATTGAGTAACTTGTTGGTCTTGTGGTTAGGACTCTCGCCCCGTGATCCAAAGGTCGCGGGTTTGAACCTCACTCAAGACCAGCAAGTTAGTCCTATTTTCATAGCAGAAGCTTTTAGCTTAGTTTTAAAACAGTAAAAATATTGATGTGGCATGTATTCGCTGTTCGCATCACTATTTAAATTTTTTTTTTAAAATCAAAATGTTTTTTTGGTCCTTTGAATTTTGAATTAACAAGATTCTACTGTATTTATTATGGAAGCAACACATTTATTTATTATAATATATCATGTGTTCCTTATCAATATCATGGTGAGTCAGAATTATCAGTAAGGAGAATCAAGTTATAAGCAGGTACGTGACACGCCCGTAAATATTTAGGTTTCCAAAAATGATTAATAAAAATAAATAAATTTTTAATAGTTTAATAGATGTGCGTGCATTTCGTGGTCTCACATTCCTGCTGCATGCTGCGTATGTAACTTCCATAACAATAATTTTTTTACTCCAAATTCACCAAAAGAAGTATAACTTCAAAGAATTACGATTGAATTTTTGCAGATTCAATAGTATATGTAGGGATCATCGATATATAATTAAAAAAATATACTCATATTCGGTGTCCATAAAAAACGTGGTTGAAAATCTTTAACAATTTATGTTAAATATTAATCTTCAGGTCTTTCCTAATCTAATAATCTAATCTCATCATTTTGACGAGTAAACTATATTATGTATGCAAAGAACTTAAGATAACATTATAATCAATGGACCTGCTACTGCCTGCGTACTGCACGCCCGTAGAAAATTAAAAAAACAAATTGTTCAGGAAAGTAAAGAAGTTTGTCACATTACATCAAAATGACAGACGATGTATGATGATTATTACCATATGGCGATCTTGGATAGAACGGTGTGGTTTCTGACTGTGGAGCGGGTGCGCTGCCGTACAGCTCCGACGTGGAGGCCTGGTAGAACTTGGCTCCCACCCCTGTGGCTTTGAGCGCATCCAGCAGCCTCAGCGTTCCCAGCCCGTCCACCTGTGCCGTGTATTCTCCCAGCTCGAATGAGACCTTCACGTGACTCTGAGCGGCCAGGTTGTATACTTCTGTGGGGCGAACCTGAGAAAGGGATGATATTCAGTCAAGAATTGACAATAACTACAAAAAATCCTAAATCCTGTTCCTTGTAAAAATACCTAGATTACCCAAAAAAAAATTTTGAGGTAGTTGTAGCAAACAGTCTACTCTATTAGATATATGTAAAGTCTACAATCTACTCTATTAGATATGTGTAGAGTGATCACTTAAGCCAGCTCATACAGGTTGTAGGCCCTGAGCCATTGTATAAGAGACTTCCATCCACTTTTCTCATATTCTTTGTCTTTGTCTCTGTGAGACTTCTATAATTTATCCTTAATTAATTAATTATCCCTCTGGGGACCAAATCCAGTAACTATGTTCTTATAACATACTTTCATATAAACATATTAGGTCCTTACATATGAAATTGGCGTTTAGTATGGGAGGAACATAAAGCCGTTTTTTTTTATTATAATATATTTATTTAATCAAAGTATGTACCATTGCTATCTATGCACTTTTGCCATCTCATAGGTAGTTCATCGATCCCTTTACTAAAAAAACCATTCGGACGGGAATCAATAAAATCTTTGAAGGCGGTTTGGACTGCCCCATCGGAGTTGAATTTTTTCCTTTGCAAGAAGTTATCCAAATTTCTAAAAAAATGGTAATCTGTTGGGGCAAGGTCCGGAGAGTACGGTGGATGTCTTAGACATTCCAATTGAAGCTCCTCTAATTTGGTAGCCGTCTGTTGTGCAGTGTGTGGTCTAGCGTTATCATGAAGCAGCAGTGGCCTAGAGCGATTAACCAGCCTCGGTTGTTTAGCAGCTAGCTTTTCCATCATGGTTTGCAGTTGCTGACAATAGACATCTGCCGTAATCGTCTGGCCAGATTTAAGAAAGCTGTAGTGAACGACACCAGCACTAGTTCACCAAACGCTCACAAGTAACTTTTTTGGAGTCAATTTTCGCTTGGGGCATGGTTTGGCTGGTTCGGCAGGGTTCAGCCATTGCGATGAGCGCTTCCGATTATCGTACAGGATCCACTTTTCATCACAGGTAATGATTCGATTTAAAATCCCTTCATTATTGTGCCGGTTGAGTAATGCAACGCAGCAGTCAACGCGCGTTTGTTGATTTGCTTCACTCAATTCGTGAGGTACCCACCTTTCAAGCTTTTTCACCTTACCAATTTGCTTCAAGTGGATTAAAACAGTTTTATCACTAACACCGCAGCCTGCAGCTAACTCGGATGTGGTTTGCGATGGATCCGCTTCCACAATAGCCTTCAATTCTTCATTATCAACTTTGGTCTCCGGCCGTCCACGGGGCTTGTTCTGCAGGTCGAAATTTCCAGAACGAAAACGTTGGAACCAAAAACGCACTGTGTTTTCTTTTGCGGCACCGTCGCCATACACATCATTAATCCTTCGAGCCGTTTCTGCAGCACTGGTGCCACGGTGGAACTCGTACTCGTAAATAACGCGATATTTCAAGTTTTTTTTTTTGTAAACTGAGTGACGCAAAGAAAAAAACAATTGAGGAAAAAACAAATGAATTATAATTTTCATAACACAAATACATGAGTAAATAGCTGTATAAATTTGGATATGGAATTCCTAACCAAAGAGAAGATATTTGAGATCAAATTTGCCAGTACGGCAAAACGCCAATTTCATATGTAAGGACCTAATATTATTAAATTAACATATTATTCCGATTTTAATATTCTGCCAGATAAATATTTAATTTGATTTTTTTCCAAATATATGTTTATATAAAAGTCACGCTTCTGCACGCCCCTGGATGTTATATTATGTCATGTTACTTACTGTGCTCGTTAAAGTGAAAAACAAAATAAGACATTGCCGGATCTAATAATAAACAAAATAATATGGGTAATATTAAAAGTGTAGAGGCGTAAACCATTGGTGTATGTGATTCGTTTCTATTCTACTTTTATAAGGAAGTGTTAAATAGTGTATAAAATAAATAGGCACTAAATATAAAAACATTTTGTAGTATCATTCTAATGAACATGTGCATACATGAAACCTATACATATACAGGTGTCTCATAGCTAGTAGCAAAAACTTTACAGGTGGATTCCTGCCCTGATAATCAATCGAAGATGTTCAAACAACCATGACCTAATATCAATAGTTGTGGGGATATGCAATATATAAAAAGTTGGCATTTTTTCCAATATTGCTGACTCATTTTTTGCAAATAGTTGAACAATCATTACAGTAACTTATATCAATTATGAAAAATTGGTTCGCTTCAATACAACTCAAATAAAATGACAAAAACCTTGTACAAAAATTCTATTCTCAATTTTCGCATTTTTATCATTTTATTTTATTTTATTTGTATGAAAGCAAATTAATTTTTCACAATCAATATAAGTTACTGTAATGATAGTTCAACTTTTTGCAAAAAATAAGTCAGGAATATTGAAAAAAATGCATGGTTGCTTGAACATTTCGACTCATTATCAAGGAAGGAATCCACCTGAAAAGTTTTTGCTACTAGCTATGAGACACCTGTATATTGCCATATATCCCTTGTGTAAATTTTCCATAATTTTTTGAAAGGTAATTTTTACTTGCAAAATAAATGTCAAATGTTATCTTATGGTAGTCAGTAGTTTTAAGATATATGTATAAGAAAAAGAAAAACAGGAATGCCCAATTTGAGCACACAACTGAAAGTACTTGATGTTTTACACGGGTCTCTTGCAAACACATAATTCTAAAGCCTTTATAATATATTGTTTTCACTACAATGCAAGTTAGAGAAAATTGTAAACCCATTTTCCATCAGTGATTATTGAGTTTTTTATTATTATTATAGGTGAAAACAATAAATCATAAAACTCTATTTAGAATAATGCACAATGATAAAATGGTTGTTAACTTTTAAACATAGCATATACATTATTATAACATAGTCAGCGGTTTAGCAATAAATTGCCAGGCTCTCGAATGAATATTTATACTGGACACCTTAACATTTTTGCAAATATTTTTAGTCTAAATAAGAAACAAAACTTACGTGATTAGTAGATTTTTTGGGTGCTCGATGATAACAATCATTTTTCTGCTTTGTGAAAATGCTTCCAGATTGATAATAATACTGAAATAATTTGCTATTTGCGAGTTTTCATACAAACCGACACTTGAGATTATGTTATGCAAAATATGTTCATCGCTGGGCCATGTTAGAAAGTTTACGCCAAATATGTTTGACATTGGCCTAAGTACAGTTAAAATATTTAATGCAAGATACAAATACCTATTACTACTGTCATAAAATGCGTCCTAACACTACTTGCTGATAGTAATATGAAATTATTTTATAATCAAATTTTTTATATCTACCTATTCATTTATTCGTAGCTAAGATTTTTGATGATGCAATTATTGTGATTGCTAAGCTGTTTGTTATGCTAGTTGTTCAAGGATTTCAGACCCCTAAGCGGCAGTTATGCCACTAAACATAAGCGCATTATATATGAGAGGGAATAAGTCAGAATTATCATAATATGAAATTATAAACCTTGTTGATGTTGTAACATACGTAACTGCAGAGTAAAAAAAGGATTATGTATACAAAATACTCAAGGCAAGGCTGAGAGTACAAAGATTCTATCGGACAAGGCTATTTAATAATGTATAATGCTAGAGATTCAATCGTGTTAAATTTTGTAAACTAATTTTGAATATATCTAAATTATGTATAGTTAATTGAAATAATAACATGCTCGTAATGTGTGTACGATGTGTTGGACAAATGGATGTTCTAATTGGTGAACAAAAATTTTATATATAAATAAAAAATAAAACATTTCTTTGCACATGAAAAGAACAATGCCAGAAGTCTTGTCTGCCTCAACAATAGGTATTTGGTGCATTTTGAGAAGAAATTCCACACCAATCAGATACTTCCATTTTAAGAATTACAATACAAAAGTTCAAAATGAAAATTATTGATTTAAAAGTGTTAAAAGTACCTATTAAAATTTATAACATCATGTTTCATAAACAAGAATAATACTCAAATAGAATGTTTGTATAAAGGGTATTAAACAAGCTAAATTATTTAACAGTAAACTGTTTGAACAGTAAGTCGTCCAGATGATCAATTGCTGAAGTGGGAGATAGACCAGAAAATAATGCTGTGGCATCCACCGCTAGGCAGTAAAAATAGAGAGAGAGCGGATAACCTGTGCCAACCGATACTGGTTTTTCATGGATGAGAACTGCATAAGACAGAAACTGGGGGCATAGTTTAAAGGAGGAGAATATACTCAAAGATGTGTGTAAAACGACTGATGAAAAGAACAGGCGTAAGGTAGTATCTATTAGTCGAAGACCTTCTAATTGAAAATGTAATTTTTGCACCAAAATAAATCCACACCAGTTTAGGGCCGATTGTATCAACCTGGTTTACAGTAATCGTTTGTTTAAAGCATATATCTTACAAATCAAACAAACCGTTTTCGTAAAAATCTATATATTCAACGAACTACTACTATAATCCAAGTTAACGCAATAGGCCTGTCAAGAATTACTTTTTTTTTAAATGACAGTGACAAACATGACTTCTTATCAGGAACTATCAACTATGACAATTAACAGAGAAAGATGGAACGAGCCACACCAATAAGGCAACTGTTTTTTATTACAAAATGAATTGATATCTGACAAACCAGTGATATGATGGACACCAGGCAACTGCCATCAGTCATATCTCCATAATGAAGCTTCATTCTTCCTTGTCGATGGCTGGCTGGGTCCTCATATAAATGTTGTATCCGGCCTGTATTGAAGGTACTAGATCGGCGAATTATCCCGTGCACTTCATAGCCTTTATCCAATAAAAGTTCTGCCAAATAAGACCCATCCTGGAGAGAAAGGTTGCAATTTATTTTTATGTAAAGAAAATTGCTTAAATTACACATTACACAATCAGAAAATTGTTTATTGTTTAGATAATTCAATAATTTTATTATAATTATTTATCTTCGGTTTCTTACTAACATTTGAATTAAAATAGTATAAATAATTAGTATACCTGACCGGTGATACCAGTGATAAGAGCAACTTTTCTCTCAGACCATCCCTTTTTGTCGGCCATGGTTCAACACCTCAGTCAGCTAGCGCTGCGTGCCTTCGACTGAAGGATAATTAATGCCCGGAAATAAAAATGTCACACGTCGACTGAAAATGTAGCCAGCTACGGACTGGTCGCTTATCAATAGAAGACGGTTGATGCGCCGATTATCCATAAGCAAACATATAGAAGTAAACAAGCACACCTGTCTACCGAAACAATTGTGACTTAACAATGCATGATTTCCACGAGAATTAAAATTAAAATATTTCAAATCGAGAAATTTCGAATATCAAATTGCATTTTTATATTCTCTTGAAATTCTGACCGGCATGTCATACATTACGAACCAAACGTCATTATTTGCGATCATTTGTTTGTCGTCATAGACAAAAGAGGTATGGCATAAACAAATGTCATATATTTTTATAGAAATATCATATGTCAATAGTTTTATATCTATTTATTACATCTTTCATTGAAATTTCATTTTTGATTGGTAACATTTTTCCTCTCGCTTTCCTGCAATCTATGGCAGTGATTTCGTGAAAAGGACGGAAATGCGTAACAGGAAATAAGACGCGCACAATTTCATTTAACCAATGAGCGCGCGCGGAGCACGCGCGATGGACAAAAAATCATCATTTATAAACAAATCAATATCCAGCAAGTGCCATCACAGTGAAGACGCACACTACCAGCCAATGCTTCTGATTTTGTATATATGTTGCGAGGGTGGTGTCAAGCGTGTGGATGTTGTAACTCTGATATATTTTGGCTTATATCTTCGAAACTATCGAATAAACACTTAATTTTTTTTTATTAATGTAAACAATAACTTCCCTTAATAATTTACATTCTCAAATTTTATGTGATTATTTTTAAATATTTATTTATTTATTCATACAATATGTATGGCGGTACACTACCACCATCTATGAAAATAAATAAAAACATTTATTTAGTGGTGTATACCATGTCGTGTTTTATTTAATTACTAAATAAAAACATATAATTGACCAAACACATTTCTAAACAAAATGCCTATGTAGATAATACGGTACCTACCTAGTGCGGCAAAATTCAATAAAAAATAAATGCACATACATTTTCTTTACTTGTATTTCCTAATTAATAAATATATAGGTATTAGCTTTTTTAAATTTTGATGTTAATTTTTGTTGCTGTTCACTTGATATTTTTAATTTTGATAAAAAAAATGTTTTTTTTTTTAATTTTGAGGTTAATTTCTGTCGCTGCTCAACTGATATTTTTAATTGTGAGATGTCAAATTTTACACATCATATGCGACTACCGTACGGCTCGCTCGTTTTTTTTTTTCATCGTGCGATTATTCATCCGTTGCTTTTAACGAAATAAAGAAGTAGAAATGCACCGCTAATTTATAAAATTATTTTCTCAGGTGGTTTGGGCATGCTGAGCGAATGAATAAGGAATGAATGAGGTTACCGAAGCATGGCTTGATTAACCAGATACTGGATCCTGGTAAGAGCCTCAACAATCGTCGAGCTTTCGTGCGAAGATGTATGAACGTGGATAAGGAGAGAGTTATGTGTCAGAACAGAAAATTGTGGCGCTCCATCCTCTCTGCCCGCCCCCGAGGAAAAATGGCATGATGGTAAGTAAGTAAGTAGTACAGACGCATCCAGTGCTGTTTTCAAAAACTCTACTAACTATTTTCTACGAATATTCTTAGGTTTTCACGGCCACTCACAATCTTCTGGTTTGTGTCTTCTGGGGTATTATAAAGTGTTATTATGACCTTTCTGGCCGACGTTTCGGATCCCATTGCAGGGTCCATCATCAGGGCTGATGTGTTATTGTGAGTGTTGGTGTTGTGGTTAAGTATTGGTAGTACCTATATCCAGTATATAGTCTCTTCTGGGGTATTATGCCGTGTTATTACGACCTTTCTGGCCGACGTTTCGGATCCCATTGTAGGGTCCATCATCAGGGCTGACGTGTTATTGTGAGTGTTGGTGTAGTGGTTAAGTATTGGTAGTACCTATATCCAGTATATAGTGTCTTCTAGGGTATTATGCCGTGTTATTACGACCTTTCTGGCCGACGTTTCGGATCCCACAGTAGGGTCCATCATCAGGGCTGACGTGTTATTGTGAGTGTTGGTGTAGTGGTTAAGTATTGGTAGTACCTATATCCAATACTTAACCACAACACCAACACTCAAAATAATACATCAGCCCTGATGGTGGACCCTGCAATGGGATCCGAAACGTCAGTCAGAAAGGTCCTAATAACAGGGCATAATACCATAGAAGACACAAACCAGAAGATATTTTCTACAAACATTTAATATAAATATTAGATTGATAATTTTATACGTATGTACTTCTTTGTATATTATAACATTTTTATGTAAAAGCCCAGAATGGGCGTGAACAAATTAATAAAAAAAAGATCAACACATCATTATCATTAATTATTGTTGGAGGCGTTAAGATTCTATGAAAACTATTTTATTAAATAAAAGAGATATGCTCACGATATCATAAAATAACGAGCTATAGATATGTATCCAATAAAAAATTATGTGTTTGTCTTAAATGTTGACATATTAATATTTCTCAAATAAGTAGTGGAAAAAAGGTATGCATGAGTACCTAATCTTATCGATATAATAACACAGCGGTTTATATAAAGGTATGATCCAATGATTTAATCGTTATTGTCCAGTTTACTTGTATCGTCTGTAATCGATTAATAAAAAACGCGACTTTGAAAACAAATATCATGTGTCCTACTTTACATTACTCATTCGTACTATTGTAATCTTGCATTGTACTTCCGTGTCGTTGCTCGTGTTATTTGTTCACATCTGTTTTTTAACGTAAAAGTTAAATTTACTATTTTTAATCAAAAATGAATAAGTTTTTTTACCCTCAAACATGCGCATGTTATAATCACACATATAGTCGCCAGATGTCAGCAGTCAATATTTTTTGGCGGTGCTTTAATGGTGTTATATTGTCTCTATTCTATGAGTGGTGTGCATAGAAAAGAGAATATAGTGGTGTGTGAGCGGTGTAATTTTAATTAATTTAAATTAATTGAACACTGTCCATATATTATCTATTTGCGTACATATTACTCGTATATTCTTCATACAGAATCATCACAACAGTAGGTAGCTCTAGATTCTCTTGCTAAATGGTCAGAATAATTACGGGAAAAAATATAGTCATTTTTGGATTCAGGAAGTAACAAAGATTTTTTTTGGTTGATGTGGATTTACCAAGTGATAAATAAAATTAAGACAAAAAATAATTTATTATGAGTCATGATAATTTATGAAAAGTAGGTACAGAAATATAAAAGTTAATTTTATATTTGGTTATGACATGTAAACATTATAATGGCATTTCTTTAAAAAATATCGCACAGTGGTGCGCGGTGTATAAAACATTGTTATGTATTTTATCTTTTCCAGAAAATACTAGAATTATATAACATCATAACTCGATCGTCTTCGTATTTTTTTTAAACAATTTTTATGTAATCCCCTAAAACTTAATCTACTAAATATTTACAAATCTTCACACATATTTTTAAATAAATTAATACACACTGCAAATGTTTTTTCACTTAAGGTACCGTGACGGCTAAAAATCTTTGCGGATCGCCCAGTTTTGGATTGAATCTAATATTAACTTTGGTGTCTCCCTCCCCAACTTCGAGGAATGAGTTCCAATCGAGCATGTAATAAAAGCCATTTTTCCGTGGCGGTGGTAACTCGGCTTCCGATGGATCCTCGTCGGCCGGGCTGGCTCCGAAGGATTCTTCCAAGGCGGCTAAATTAGGCGATTCACTACTAACACTTTCTTTACTAACACTTGCGTCATCGGCTATATCCTGTTTAGTGTCACTGCTTTCACTGCTACTCTGAGGCTCTGCGTCTTTGCTGTTTTCATCACTGATTCTTTCAGAGTCTTTGGTTCCACTTTTAGAGCCCGTAATGACTGATTCCGCATCTGGTTCTGCTGTCGACTCGCTGAGCATTTGTCGTTTTACCATATCGCTAACCGCGTCATCTTTGATCAACTCCATCTCTTCCAAGGACATCGGATCTGGACCGATTCCTAAAACGTATTCGTTTGTGTCGTTTTCATTCAACAAATTAGCATTTTTATTTTTGTTCTTTGTCGGCATCGTTTCCTCGCTGGAAGGAAGATACGTCATCTTGCGACTTTTTTTATTTGTTAAACCCATTTCTGTTAGCATACTTGTCATATCCGCTGGAAACATGTCCGGTTCAATGAAATCTGTATTTACTAAAAAATCGTCTGTTTTTCCAGTTTCTGAGTCTTTTACATCAGAAATTGGAATATAATCAGTGTTACCAGGGCCCACAAGGCCGTATTTTTGTAAAATCTCATCTAAACTGTCAGATTTTTTTCCATCACTCTGTTCACTTTCCAGAGGCAGTGGCTTGAAAGAAACGTAGGCAGAAGTATCTGGGAAAGATGTAAATGATTCGAACGGTGGAGAGAACAAAGGCGATGGCTGCATTATATTTTCGGCGTCTTTAATTGATTCGGTCGGAGGGTTTTCTTTAATTTTGATTGGAAAAAATTCGGGAACTTGACCGTTGAAAATGCCCATCGATGAGAGCAAATCTTTAACGTGTTCGGGAACTGGAGAATCTATCGGTTCGTCCATTTCTTCATTCGGCAAAACCATAGAACTGAACTGTTGATTGCTTGGCTCACTGTTCGCGTCCAAATTGCTCGTATTCTTTTGGTTCAATTCCTGGGGTATTTTGAATGATGGCATTTTCTTGAAAGGCGTATCTTTTATAATTGTATTATCATTTTCTTTGTGTTTCATCGAAGGTACATCATTTTGATTTTTCAAATCATTCATGACTTTCTGAGCTTGAGTTTGCCAAAAATCATTTTGGACCGAATTTTGATTCTTTTTAGTTGTCTCCTCATCAGTGTATTTGTGATTTGTGAAGTTACTTTCTATTTGAAATTTTTCATTCGATACCTCGTCGACGTTGTTTTCTAAATCTTCGTCTTTTGCAGCTGCCGGTTTAGGAGTAATGTATGTAATAATCGGAGGTTTCGTGTATAATTCGCTTACATCTTTGTCAATATTTTCTCCCGCTTTAATAGGTAAAACAATCATTAGTGATCGACTATCATCGGAACGATTAGACTCATCACCTTCTTGGGTTTCTTGTTGATGTTTTAATTTATCCTCGGTCGTTATGTTATTTAATAAAAACAAAATCTCTTCCTTTGACAGACGAGGCAGAGATGGATTCGCTTTTAGAATTTTTTCAACCTGTTCTACAGTTTGGTTGACGTCTATGTCTGAACTTAGTTCGGAAAAGTTTGGAAGCGAATATTCATTTAGAGAGTTGTCTTCATTAGAGGGTTCACTGTTGTCTTGGTTGGTGGCAATAGCTGGCGCAGCTATCACCAGGACAGGCCACCCGAAAATCATCATTACCAATATAAGGCGCACCATCTGAAACACAAAAGACATTTATAATTAAAATTTATTTTAAAATAAAGAAAACAGTTCCTTACGGCATTGTCGGTAAGAATCGGGCAGATTTTATGCAGGATGTTTACATTAATTATAAATGTTTTAAATTACGTTATTTTTATAGCGGATACTAAAAGTGAATACACGACTGTTAATTTTTCAAAAAACAGATCTTCTGATGGTAGGTTTTCACATTGTGATGACATAATTAACTTTGTTTACACCACTAATATTAAAATTCATTGTATAAATAAGGGCGTTGCGTGTCACATGATAGATCTCGTTGACCTTGGAACCTATGCGATGTTCATTTGCGCATTAATATTTCATGTTATGTAAAATATTAATTTATAACACAACTAGTAATTTTATTTTCAATAAAGTTTCTAATTTCTCAACCATAAAAATGCAACGTAACAACGTGAATTATAACATTTTTTTACGATATAAGTACTTTAATGATACACCAGGGCTATCTAGCAGGGTCACTAACGAGCTGTTGATGAAATTTATGTTAAAAATAGCATAAAATCAGATATACTATAAAGATTAATAAAGCATCATAATCCGAGTCAAACCGACACCACCTTGGTGATGTTGGTCAAACAGGCATTAGCCTCGTGTACAAGTATGTCATCAGAGCTAGCAGGTAGATAGGTAATCGAAGACTATTCATTAACTACAGAGGATGCACTTCTATGACCACAGTCATACTAACTATGGGTTAGTAAGCATATTCCAGGTTAAAAAGAAACTCACAATATAAGTAGGTATTAGGTGTTATCACAAGTAGTGTCCGTATTTTTTTCAAATTTTAAAATACGCGCCAAAGGTAAAACAAATTGATAACGGTTATACATACTTCATATTCGATAGAAAATTTTCTGCTCCATAAAATATTATGTTATATATATGACAAAATGTATGAATTATTGACATATTAAAATTATAATATAATGTTCTATTTAACTCTATAAAACTAAAAGAAAATGTGATGTTATTGGTTATGCCAGAAAAGAAAGACAATGATGTAATTACTTAATTATTTAAACGAGCTTACAATTCGGGCCCAAAAATCTTATTTTTAAACTATTTCATAATCATTAATGATATTGAGATGGAATTATTTGTAATCCTCATAAATATGCTGAAGAATACAACGCCCAAAGAAAATAAAATAATAATGTCTAATACGACAGTCAAAAGTAGAAAAAATATGTTTTTCCACAGACAATCGTCAATATTCTGTGCGATACGCTTACTTCATTCTGCTTGCACGGCTTCTGTCAGTCGGACGCTTGTGAGTTGTAAGTCATGAGACGTCATAATACTACGGATTCTTATAAAATGAGGAAATATTTAGTAGAATCTTGTTCGCATTGTATAAGAAATAGTGATGCAACGAATACGAATACGAATATTCGTATTCGCCGAATAGTAGATATTTACCGAATATTCGTATTCGCCGAATATCATCAGGAATATTAAAAACATGCTATTTTTAACTGAACGCAACGCAAATTACGGTTTGGCTGTGCACCGTGAATCCTACACACTATATTATCGGGGATTCCCCTAACATTGAATGAATGGATTTGTTGAGTTCTCATGTTGTCAATTTTTACTTGTTTCACAGCATAACATAAGTTCTTTCATCTAGTTTCGTTGGGTTATTAGTAAGGTCAGGTGCTCATTTCATGTAGTTTTTGTTTTGTAATACGTATTGTTCGTTCCATTTTAAAGTAAAAGTTTTAACTCTTATAAAATAATTTAAAATTACCTAAAGCTAATAACACCCTCTTGTAAGCTTGAAAAAGTGATATTTGGAAACTAGTAAGTTAAATTTAAATATGCCGGTGGTAAATTTTAATAATTAAATCTCTTAATAAAATAAGAACAGTGGTGTTTTATTTATTACCTTATTGAATTAATGGTATTCGTATTCATCGAATAGTAGGTTTGATGTTCGGATTCGGATTCGTATTCGTGAAAGTAGTATTCGTTGCATCAGTAATAAGAAATTAAAAATATTATATAACATTTTCAAACCATGATATTTCATTAAAACGCAAATTTGGCTGGGGTTACTTTGTCACCCTACTCCCAACCCTATTTTCGATCTTCCGGTACCCGAGGGTTAAATAAGACGTATGCATTATAATAAATAGTAAAAGTAGATTTTTCGTAATCGCAAAGTAAAATGACTTTATTATTGCTCAATTTTTAGGTACGAGCAGATGTGGAAAATGTTATGGCATTTCAGAAATGATCCATTTTCAGATCGGTCTTTTTGGCCCTTGTTGCAGTTACATCACTGTCATATATGTTTAATGATTGAATTCCAGGTAAAATGGATAAGATTAGAGATACGACGGATATAGATAGAAGCCGGAAATATATAGGCGCCTATGCGATGCGCGGAGTGAGTATTTTTCTGCTGCCAATTCATAATATATTGGATCACTTTTGTAGCTTTACCGAAACATTATTGATTATCTAAGCTGTTATCTGGACAGATATTCAAATTATTATATGGTGGAGAGTTGGAGAGGTAATATCTTTATCTGTGTACTAGCTATGTCCGCAGCTTCGCCCGCGTGGAATTCATTTTAACACTATGAGTAACAGTGAAAGATCAATATAATCCAAACTACTCGTCCAAACAATATTGCGTAAAGGACAATTTTCATCTAGATAAAATTTCCCTGACGATAAGTAAATTTATTTTGATAAGAATTTAACATTAAACTACTTACTTAAATTACCCCCGACAGATTAAAATTAATTTTTTAAATCGGATGAGTAGTTTCGGAGATTAGGTACCTCCTACATCTGAACTTGCAAACTTCAATTCTTTATAATATTTATAGTATGTATAGGCTAGCTGTAACTTGCCAAAAATGACGGTACATACCGGTTCCTAAGGAATAAGTAGGTAAGTATTTACTTATTTAAAGTAGACACCCATGAAATAGTAATAACGGCTTTTATCAAAATATTTTAACATTTTTTTATATTTCCCATGCTGGCAGTTAAAGGCACTATTTTAAACCCTGGAGATTATGCTGGGGGGAACATGAAATGGTTCGCGTCTTTGCTAAGTCCCACATGTACTGTATTTTTGACGTGTAACGCAGGCTTGGCGGTAGCAACATCGCATGCCGCATGCAGCCTTCGGGTTTGCTGGCCTGGAGTTCAAACCCCATCTCCGTCGTTTAATTTCGTACGAAATTACGGAAGTTACGGGGACAGACAAACAGACATCCAGATAGACAGACGGACAGACAGACAGACAACTCAAACCTTCATTCAGAAGAAAAAATATTCTTCGAACAATTGAAATTATTATGTTTAATAATGAAGCAAATGTCATGTTGATCGAAGATCGAAAATCATTGTCTTTAATACCTATAT
>JADDOH010020470.1:0-10349 GCA_016648135.1 Agrypnia vestita | reverse complement strand
TGAGAGGTGAGAGATTCGACGTGAGCGTCGATCCGGGACACCATTTCGGGGTCGTTTGCGGGGTTTGGGGTGAATTGCTTTTCCAAGCTATCTGCGAAAATTTCTGCTTTATCTGTAGCAGAGTACACTGGGCCGTTTGGGCCTTGAAGGGGGGTGGCGTAATTTTTTGGTTTGCGCATAGACTTGGATACTTTCCAGTATGCGCTTGGGTCATCGCTTAGGGACGAGACGAAGTTGTGCCATCTTTCGTTGCGAAGTGAGCTGAGGGCATTTTTTACCTCATATGAGAGCCTGTTTGCCCGGTATTTATCTAACGGGTCGCCGTAGCGTTGCCAGTTCTTGCGGGCTCTGTTTTTTTCCCTAATAAGATCTTTGATCTCTTCGGGTAGGTCGGGTCTTTTGGAGTCTATTGGGACGGTGGTGGTGGCATTTTTCGTTGCTAGCTGGATGGAGGTGGTGAATGCTTCAACGGCTGCATTTAGAGCTTGAGAATCAGGGATGGACGTGGGGATGGCGATTGTGCTTTCAATGCAACTAGGGAGGAGTTTCCAGGAGATTTGGTCTTTGGTTAGACTAATTGGGTTGAGCGGGGTTTGGCTATCTGAAATTGATAGTAGAACGGGGTTGTGGTCAGAGGAGAGCTCACTTACTGTTTGGAGGGTGTAGGGGGTGGAGATATCTTTGAAGATGGCTATGTCGATGACATCGGGGCGAGAGCCGTTTGTTGGGTACAGCGTGGGAATGTCTGGGGCATCTATGGATATTGGGGTTTTGAGGGAGTAATCGTAAAGGTGGTTTCCTTTAGTATTTGCGCGGCGGCTGTGCCAGGCGCCGTGTTTGGCGTTGAGGTCACCTGCAATGATGGTGGGAATATTCTTTTCTAGGAGTTTATTTAAGTCCTCGGGGATGAGGCGTTTGTTGGGGGGGCTGTAGGCTGAGATGAATTTTACTGGCCCGGAGTTGATTGTGTTGACGACGAGAGCTGTAGTCTCGATATTTGTTAGGGAGGGGGAGTTAGAAAGGCAGTGGTCAAGGGAGTACTAGGGTGTGTCCAAGTTTGTGTTAGGCTAAGTACTGACTTGCAGTACCGTGTCGAAAGCGGCGTGTGTATGTCTTAGGGCTTGTTCAGACACAGCGGGAACCGTTCAGTTTCAGAATCGCGTTTCAAAACATGCGATTTGTGTCATCTGTTCACACAGCCGCGGTTAATAAGCGATTTGTGCGCGCGAAAATAAACGTCAGTTTGACAGTTCTGGTGCCGAATCCATCTTTGAATATCAGAGATATATTCGCTCATTACTTTGTTAACGACGGCCGTCTTCCATGGCAAGACACATAAATATCATTCTGTCAGTTCATTTTTGGTGAATAAATACCTACATCTCTAAAATACTCTTTTTTTCCACCATTTCCAAATATCTCCACCAACTCCTGCCAAGCTTGGTTCTTGGCATATTTGAGTAATCCTCACACTGAAGATCCCATATTACAGGTCTTTTCTCCACTTCATCAATAAAAAGTTCAGTGTCAAAGCGATCCATAGCCATAGAAAAGAGAATATAATCCACGCGTGCACCTGTTGTGACATGGAACCGTGCGGTGCCCGCAACGCGACTGAACGCTCTCGTAAGGCCCCATAGTAATAGGATCGTGTGGGCGCCGTGCGGGTCTATTTTCTAGCGGTTGGGTTGCGGGCACCGCAGCGGTTGACTAACCGCACGGTTGTGTCTGAACGATCAGATACAAACCTAGGTAAATGAGACCCGCACGGATTTCATGCGATTCTGAAACGGCACGGTTCCCGCTGTGTCTGAACAAGCCCTTAATGTAGTGTGTGGTGATACCGTGTCGGGGAAAGAATTTTTGATGCGCAATGTATCACTTGGATAGATAATAAAATTATGAATGTTTAAATAAAATATTTACTTACGGCACGCGTTGACTCTCGCCATTTTCCCAGCCCTGGCAGCTCGGTCTGATCCAAAGAACAAAATCCAAGTTCCAAGAACGCTCCACGACACACTTAATTATTCACTGAATTAAAATGATGTTTTTTCCACTCGCCTCACCACAAATAGTATGCCCAACACTTTAATTTATTTTGCATAATTTAAATTTTCAAAATATATTATACTCTTATTACGCTGCTTATATAAATAAAGATGTAATTGTGTTTGCACAATTCTTCCGATACTCCACCATGGTACAAGATGATCACTGTGATGACAAGTATTGCCTGCCCAACATAACTTGGCGTGCGGCAAGATTGGAACTAAAACCCGCCCCGCCCGTACCCGGCGGCAACCCCTCGCCCTGTAATTCAGTACAATTTTGTATTTGCTCGGGAGCTGTGACGTCTTGATTACCAATATACACTGAATTATTATGTCCAAAACAACCAAAACAGTCCGGGGTGGTGCAAGAACAATTGCCAATGAAGTATTAAAGTTTTGCGAAGCTGAAAAAACAAATAATTGACCGATATTACCGTCTGACAGTTTGACAGATAGAGCGGCCGCCGCGGAACGCGCTGTTACCCGACAAAATTTATATTGAAGGCTCTGCACTGGTCACCGGACATTCAGTACATTATGTATTGTGTAATAAATTTACAACCTGGCAACTTCTGTTTCGCGACAGGGGCGCCCTCCCTCGCACGCCAAGTTATAGTGGTGGCACTTTATTTATATACAGGATATCTCGTCACTCGTAGTAAAAACTTTAAGGGAGCTTTCATCATTCAATTTTGCATATAAAATATTCTTTACACTTTGGGTGAAATATCAACAGTTACGGAGATAAGTGTATGTAGGATTTGACTATTGAATATTGTGTTTAAGTTATCTAAATGCTCTATTTTAAGAACAATAAATAAATAATATAAGAGATATCCAAAAAAGTTATCATTTTTTTAATAGACCATTTGTATAGAAGCGAGAACATGTTGACATATAATGGGTATATGTCAACATGTTCTCTTTCGTAGATTAAGTCTTTATTAATCTTTGTGGTTTTGGGTGATAAATAAAGTTTTCAAGCCACCGATAGCTACAATATATAAATGATGATAAAATTCATTTTCTGTACGTAGGTGTTTTAGAACGAAGTTTACCGCGCTACGTACAAATCTGTTTATTAACAATACGTGTATTAATATAATATTCAAGTGGATATTGAGAAACCGGATCTTCTTCACAACTTTTTTATTCGAGTTTCGTTCTTACACTCGTTCAGGTCACTTCCGTTCTACTTCGTCAAACAATAGATCTACATGGACGCACGCGATGGCGCAGGCGGCACGACACCGCTGCGAGAAACCAAGGTGCAAGGTAAATACATCGAGCGGTTTTGGGAAATAAATAGAGAAAGTATCTTCATTATTCTAATTTGCTTTGAATTACTCTATCGCATGTCTGTAGTTTATGTTGGAAGATTTTATATTTCTCAACGACACCCACTAAGTGTGAGAAGATTATCTCCTTATCTCCAGATAAGCAAGGTTTTATTAACGACTAGTATTAGGCAATCGGCTATCGCTGCGCGCGGCTGTCCGGACCGCTACGCGGCTATTGCTATTTGCTTGCTGCTTGACCGTATGGTCGGCTACAGTGGCCGATTCGCGACTGGTAATGACTGCTGCAGGGCCATTGGTGTCATTATGTAACGTTTAAAGAACGCAAACGGAACAAAATAATTTCATTATTTTAAGCGAAAAATAGGCAAATGTTCAGTCAGACGCGTATTTTATTTTGTTTTTAAACTACTCGACCAAACAATCTTGTTTAGAAAAAAAAAATTATCTACATAAAATTTCTCCGACGACAAGTAAATTTATTTTGATAAGAATTTAACATGACATATGTACTTAAATTACCCCCGAAAGATTAAAAATTATTTTAAATACATATATCCTTTAGTCATATTTCATCAATTTGTGAATTAACCTTAACATAAAGATTTATGTCGTTACGGACTTATTTACAAGTCATTGAAATTCTACAACTTATCTATAGAAAGCATTCATATATCTCTTGCCATTTAGGCAGCGTTCGTAAGAAACGCATTCGCTCGACCGCGGACCGTTACAAAATTCGTCCTCACGATAAGCCCTTTTATTTTAACGGGATAATATACAACCTATGTCCACCTAAATATTGGTGAAAGAATTGAGATGAGTAGTTTCGGAGATTGCCTTCTACATCCAAAACTACAAATTTTACCTCTTTATAAAATTAGTGAAATTAAAAATTATTAGATGTATATTAGATGTATATTTCCTCACCACACACAAGAATATAATTCTTTTTGGTGAGGTATACCACACACAAATAATACTTTAATTAATTAACGCGTAACTTATAAATTTTTTAAACAAACCTTGTTAAACACAGTTATATATAATATAATGTTGGGGTATGCTCGTGCTGAAGTAAACACGTAGATGCTAGTTGAAAGTAATGGTGAAAAATCTAGAAAAAATAAATATCATATTTGAATAAAAAATAGATAAAATATAGTATTTTCTCAATTTACAGAAAGCAGATTTTTTGGTGTATTGTATAATTAATAAAACATATATATATACAATATGAATGAAATATTGAGATTGTCTTACTATACTTTCATATTTATTTTAACAAAACTAGAAAATTTTTGCATTGCGCAATCCGACATCAATGATTCGGAAGATTCTAAGGTTTCCGTTTAAAAATAAAAATATAGAATTAATTATGCTTTTTAAAGATAAACTTGACGCCTGTGAAGTGTTATGCTGGGTTTTGTGCAAATCTCTCACTGTTATAGACACTTAAGATTTCAAGATCCATTGACTACACTTTTTTGGACACATCGCTCGCACAGAAGACGTTGATCAGGAAAAGCTAGTAGCGGCTTGAAACTTGGAGTGCTGTAGAGAGGGCGATCTCTGACCAGCTCAAGGTTGCAACTAATTATCCTGTTTTAATATAATAATTTTCCAAACTGCGGTCTGCAGAAATAAGATGAAAATCATCAGCAACCCGGGGTTACAACCCTCTAATTACTGAGGAATGCTTTATTATAAATGGTTATCCGTCAAACGTCAAAAATAAAGGTTTCTCTTTTCTATGGTCTAACGCGACAATGACAATTTTGCCATAATTTAACATCAGGGCGCTGCGGGAGAAGATATTAATAAGTGCATACGAAATAATCTCTTTTCTGTAGGTAACCTTTAAATTCAGCAAATTTACTTATTTCATGTAACTTTAGTCGAAACATGACAATTGTGAGGTCACGTTTGCGGCAGAGAGAAGCAATGTCAAACCAGACCGCCCGAATAAGAAGGCATTGGAGACATTAATCCATTTTCTAAAGGCATTGCAGACATCGGACACCGCAAATAAAGGTATTTACTTTGAGAGAGATACGTGAAAATATACATATATATAAAATATACGAACATCAAACACCGACGTATCGTTTATTTTTTGTTTTATTTTAGTCTTTTAAGTATTAGGATAAAGATCATAAGATCCCAATATACTATTTTAGGAATACGGTCGATTATCGTTAATAGGCTTGAATACCTGTTTTTTATTAGATCACTTGACATCCATTTTGTGCAGAATTTAATGACGGCTTTATACTAGTCTTTGGAGACTTGCACCACTTGTGCATTGAACAATAGTTTAAATGCCTTTTTTTCATTGTGTAATCATCTTTTAGAGACAGATCACGCTTTTGATTAAGAAAACGGAATTGAAATTTTACGCGTAAATAATAGAGGCCTCAGATTAGGTATTTTATTTTGAAATTGTCGAAATTATAAAATCAACACTTAAGCAAATATAATAATTAATCAATTAAGCCTAATCATCACTTTTTCAATACTGTTCGAAACGAATTAGCTATGGCTAATTTCTATTAGGTACTAGACCCAGCGGACGGTTGTACAATTACCAGGTAAATACAAAATTACCAGATTTTCAAAATGGATGAAAAAAACTACGTTTTTACTTTCCTTAAGTTTAATTATACGTTATATGACGCCAGTTTCGCGAGTGACAGAAACTTTTATTGACAGGTGAACTATTAAACTAAACACTTTCAAATATAGAAAACGTTGAAAATTGGATACCTACTGATAAAAGGAGTTGGAATTACTAGTTTAAGGTGGAGGGGTGTTTGTAACAGGAATATTGAGAGGAGAAATTGTGATATTGTTTTAAACAAATTGTGATATTGTTTTAAACAAATTTATATCCGAGTAGGTAAATTCATTTTTCTTCCTCATTATTTCTAAACATTCAAAATTATTCATTTTATACCTCTACGTATGATGGAATGGAGAATTTTAATAAAATAAGAAGAAGAATTATAATATGATTGAAAATAATTATTGTTATCTATGATGTGGTTCGTGAATTCAGAAAAGTTTTATTCCATCCATTTTAAGAATTATCATAAATAATCTCTAAAAATTTATCACCGAGTTCATAAATAACACCAAATTACTTGTTTAACTTAAGTTATAAAGCAGGATATAAATTTATAAAGGGTAATCCAAACTCAATCGTTATTCTAAATATAAATGTATTTTGTTATTTAAACGTCATATACGTGATATCTTGCAAATAAAAACTATATTATTAACGAATAAGCGTCGATGCACGTTTGAGTAGGACGTTGAAAATGTGAAAATTCGCTACAAAAATGGTGAAAATGTAACGGATGTCATCATAATAGTTCTTGCTACATGACTGCGTTATCCATGCTGACTCACATTTTATGGCCTAAGATTAATGCTTTGGAATTGAATGATCTCCATTTCAGCAGGGGGCGTTTCCTAATACGCGGGCTGGGAAACGATAGAGTTATCATACCAGAAATTTCCTGGACGTTTTCTCATTTCTCGGCCCCCCCAGGTCGTCCAGTTAAGGTATATGCCAATGCTCTGGAAATAATCCAATTTACCTACTTTAGGACAATATAGCCGCAATCATACAAAAATATAATGGAAACTGACGTCAAAGAGAGTGGCTGTTTGTAAAAGACTCCCAGGTGGCTATTTGACGGATATTATTGAATGTATGAATGAATTTATCGAAATTTATGGAAAGTTAACCTTATACATTTTAGTTATACATTTGATTAAATTTTATAGACAAAAATGGTTGGTGTAAGTTATCCTTAAAATATAGATATATGCTATCATAGATTTTTTTGTAGATAATTTAATTTTACACAATTCTTTTCTGTACGATTTTTTGTATCTCTAACGGATTACGCAGCGTTTACATGAGAGCGTTTTAGCAGCAAATTTTTTCCCGACTTAATTCACTAATACCGTTAATGACTAGCTCCAATATGTGCTAGGGAAATTTTTAATACAATAAAATATTCCTGAAGAAATGCAGATTATAACAGTAAAAACGCATATAAATCCAGTGGTGGTTCTCATGACATTGGACAGTGGGACATGCCGGGGACTTTATTTTATAATATGTTTAGATAATAGATACTCAAAATAAGCTGGATGGACAGAGTTGCGATTGAAAATATTATGTTTTGGGCGAATAAAGAAAAGAAGTAATTAAAACAATAAAAATACTAAAACTTTTATATCTCGGACACGTAATGAGACATCCAGAGGAGTATGAGATCTTGCACCCCATAAGAAAAGGGGAAAAATTGCCGGAAGAAGGAGAATATCATGACTGAAAGTGTGACATGACATGACATGACAGAAAGACATGACAGTTTAGCCAGTCTACTGTAGAGCTTTTACAGGCCGCAGTAAATAAAATGATGATTGCCAACGTCCGTTGAACTGGTTGGACACAATAAAAAGATGAAAGGTTTATAAAAGATTCTTAAAATCATACTCTCCAACTTCTCTAAACGACACGAGTTTCTAATATGGAGCAATGGGTCTTTAGAAATCACTGGCAAGTAATGTATAGTTAGACACTCCATGCTTATTATAAAAACAATTGCATGCTTTCGTAGTGCGTTTATATGCGTCATGAGACAGCGCCGCATCACACTACCGTACCGTGTCCAATTAATAATACAGGCCACAATACTTGTTATTATTAACAGTAATAAATTCCCTGTTTTATTAGTTGTGAGTTGCAGTGATGGCTAAATAAAAAAAAAAACTAAATAACAGTTATATTATTATACAGTATTGCCGATGTTCAAGGAATTTTAGGCGTCTCAACTCTTTGTTTGCTAGATTTAATAGATTTTGTTTTTTGATAACATTATTAATATTTAAAGTTTTACTACTAGGTAAGTGTTATATAAATACATACGTAAATGAGATGTGATAATTATGTTATATAAAAATAAATAATTTTTAAAGTCAAGTATAGAAAACATAGTTACATTGAATCCATTTTAATGATCATCGTGAATAATCTTTTGCGTGTAGATTTCTGGGATATTCTGCCGTGTATATCCGACCTCTCTGGCCGACGTTTTGGATCCCATTGCAGAATTAATTGAATCGACGACTCCGCACAGATCCGGCAGTAGACACAACGCTACAAATACTCTCGACAACACCTGTCTCCGACACGGTATCATCACACAATACATTAACTACACACCCTGCTTTCGACACGGTATTGCTAGCCAGTACTTAACCTAACGCAAACTACAGCCTGATTTCTGTGTGGTATCGCAAGCCAATACTTAACTTTAACATCAACATATCAGCCCTGATGATGGACCCTGCAATGGGATCAGAAACGTCGGCCAGAGAGGTCAGATATATTCGGTGTTAATCGACCGGTTCACGTCCCATCTCTGGCCGTTTTTTTAGTCGTGAATTCGAACGAAATTACGGACGTTACACGGAGTTACTGGGACAGACAGACGGACAAACGAAATTATTGTGTTTGATGTAATGTACCTTAGGCGATCAAAAAACCTTACACAGGAATACTGCATACAGTGGAAATTGCCTAACACAGTAATAGAAATATTAGATTGTCAGATTGCATAAAATTCCTATCAATCATTTATGAAAAATTAAACTGGTAAATAAAATTTTTAAGCGTCTATAACTCCGTTCATATTGATTTAAGAGAAAAAATTGAAAAACTCACTTCCAACACGCATGAAATTTAGAATGTAAACTAATTTTTGCAGCCAGAACCGAGTTTTTTTTTTAACAGCGTCGATGATAATAAAAGGGAGCCATTACTAATTGCCAATGATCCATTAACGTAAATCATGTCGCCGTGTATAATTAGTTATTATTAATATTCCAATTAAGACAATGGATTGCAATTACAAATAATAAATCGTCGAGTCATTAAAGTCTTTAAGTTTGTGAGTAGGCAGTGTTGCCGGAAATGTAAAGAAATGTCAAGAAATACTGATTTTTATTAGTTTCTTCTTATTTATATTTCAAGAAATACTGATTTTATTAGTTTCTTCTTATGTATATTTCAAGAAATACTGATTTTATTAGTTTCTTCTTATTTATATTTCAAGAAATGCTGATTTTATTAGTTTCTTTTTATTTATATTTCAAGAAATACTGATTTTATTAGTTTCTTCTTAATTATATTTTTGTGCAATTTTTCTTTCTGAATTAAGTAGCGGATTTGAATCCAAGGTTTTCGTCTACGCAAGTGAGAATTCAACCATACTAAATGACCTAATGAACCTAATAATTGAATTTTTCAATTCGCCTTGAAAAACTAATTTCGTCAAAGAGAAATTCGGCAATGTAAATAAATTATTCATTACTCATTATCAATTAAACATTATATTAGGTCCTTACATATGAAATTGGCGTTTTGCCGTACTGGCAAATTTGATCTCAAATATCTTCTCTTTGGTTAGGAATTCCAAATCCAAATTTATACAGCTATTTACTCATGTATTTGTGTTTTGAAAATTATAATTCATTTGTTTTTTCCTCTATCTTTTTTTTCTTTGCGTCACTCAGTTTACAAAATGAAAAACTTGAAA
The DNA here is from genome assembly GCA_016648135.1 of Agrypnia vestita. Classification (NCBI taxonomy): domain Eukaryota; kingdom Metazoa; phylum Arthropoda; class Insecta; order Trichoptera; family Phryganeidae; genus Agrypnia; species Agrypnia vestita. The sequence goes on along the minus strand of JADDOH010020470.1, from coordinate 380 downwards.
TATCGCGTTCTTTACGAGTACGAGTTCCACCGTGGCACCAGTGCTGCAGAAACGGCTCGAAGGATTAATGATGTGTATGGCGACGGTGCCGCAAAAGAAAACACAGTGCGTTTTGGTTCCAACGTTTTCGTTCTGGAAATTTCGACCTGCAGAACAAGCCCCGTGGACGGCCGGAGACCAAAGTTGATAATGAAGAATTGAAGGCTATTGTGGAAGCGGATCCATCGCAAACCACATCCGAGTTAGCTGCAGGCTGCGGTGTTAGTGATAAAACTGTTTTAATCCACTTGAAGCAAATTGGTAAGGTGAAAAAGCTTGAAAGGTGGGTACCTCACGAATTGAGTGAAGCAAATCAACAAACGCGCGTTGACTGCTGCGTT
>JADDOH010020465.1:0-16932 GCA_016648135.1 Agrypnia vestita | reverse complement strand
ATTTATTTATTTAACGCCCTTATGGGCTTTTACAATATACAGAATAATTTTTTTAAAAAATAACATAAGACAGTTAAAATAATAATACAGTTAAAAGTTACAATAATAATAGTTAAAAGGTAATAATAATAATAATAATAATACAGAAAAACATAAGAAAAACATAAAAACATAAGATAAAATAATAATAAAGTTGAAGGTACAAATAATAATAGTTAAAGGTAAAATAGAATGATTTATTGTTCATTTCCATTTCGTTGGGATGTAAACAATTGTATCAGCTTTGTCCTATACACAGTTATACTATCAGCAAAAATGTCAGCCGCCTCTGCATGCTCATTCTCTAATGAGTGTAATCTGGGAATTACAGAGTTTGCTAATGCATTAGTTCTGACATTTCCACTATAATAGAATAATGCACTGTGTCTTGATGACCTCGATGGAGCATATAAGTTGATCAGACTAATAATCTGGGGGCAATCAATCAAACTATTTACGATCCTATAAAGAAATATTAGGTCTGTTACAGTACGTCTCACAGACAAGTTTAAAAGTTGTAAATAACTAAGGAGATATTCATAATTGATAATTGATATCTTCCATTAATTGAGATATTTATATGGAGCAGCAGAGGCTCTATGGGGTATTGCAGTTGAGTAATACCTGTCTCGTTTTCGTTCCTTCGTTCCGACCTCTGTAAACGATACCCCGCTATAACGTAATTGGAAAAAAAACAAAAAAGATATCGAAGGTTCCTATGTATACTGTCGATTCTGCGAAAATTCGTTTTTCGTTTTAATTGCTTAAACCATCCGACTTACTCTATATTTTCGGATAATTTTAAAAAATAGTTTGATTTTCCTTCATTATATGATTTGTTTGAAGGAAATTTTTTTTTTTAATATTTTCCGAAAATATAGGGTAAATTCGGTAATTTAAGTTAAAAAGTTAATTTACGTTATGTTCGATAGAAGAGGGAATGTTGAGAAAGATATCGAGAGGAGAGTGACTGCGGGGAATAGGGTGAACGGTGCTTTGAACGCGTAGTTTCTAATAGAAATATGTCTACCGAGGCAAAACTAGCGGTACATAATGGAATCTGGTACCAACACTGATGTATGCAAGCGAAGCCTGGAGCTGGCAGAAGAGGAAGGAAAGTAGATTGAATGCAGTGGAGATGAGATCCCTCAGACGTGTGTGTAGCAAATCAATTTATGATAGAGTAAAGAATGCAGATATTAGGAATGAATGTAAAGCTGATCTTAGCATAATTAATAGAAATAAAGAAGGGTCGCTCAGACGGTTTGGGCATGTTGAGCGAATGAATGAGGAAAGAATGGTAAGAAAGATATGTAATGCAAGTGTCGATGGCGCCAGATAGAGAGGGCGACCGCGGAAGACGTGGCATGACCAGATTAACCAGACACTGGAAGATGGTCCTGTCAGAAGCCTCAACAACCGGCGAGCTTGCATGCGAAGATATATGAATGTGGAAGAGGCGAGAGTTGTATGTCAGGACAGAAGAGTGTGGCGCTCTATCGTCTCTGCCTACCCCGATTGCGAAACGGTGTGATGGTAAGTAAGTAAGTACAAGAGCACGCGCGTAAGGAATTTGTTAAGTCTTCAATTCAATTCAATTCAATTTATTTATTGATAATATGTATATTACAAACAAAATGTTTAAGGCATATCTTGACCTGTGCCATGAGCATTCCAGTTGGACCACCACCTACAATATCATTCAACGCATGGATCGGGACGTTACGACAGCATAATTGATACCGGTAAAAGAAAATTCCGGTACAACAACACCGTCTTCAAACTGTTTGAAAGAAGATAGAAATCGATGCAGCGGAAGCATCAAGACTCGGGAAAGATCCTCTCACGAATCAGGAATATAAATAATTAGTCAAAGAAAATCTGTCAAAGAAAGCAAGACTAGCGGTACATAATGGCGTTCTAGGGCCAACCCTGATGTATGGAAGTGAAGCCTGGAATTGGCAAAGGAGGAATGAAGGTAGACTGAACGCGGCGGAAATGCGCTCACTAAGACGCTTGTGTGGAAAATATTTTGTCGATAGAGTGAGGAATGAACAAATTAGAAGTGAATGTAATGCTGGCTGTAGTGTGGTGGATAGAATAAAGAAAGGAGTTCTGAGATGGTTTGGTCATGTGAAACATATGAACGAGGAAAGAATGGTTAAGAAAATATATGAGGCGAGTGTTGAAGGCAGCAGAAATAGAGGGCGTCCGCGAAAGACCTGGCACGATCAGATACTACAAGCATTTGAGGATGGCCCTCTTAAAAGTCGTACAGTTCAACAACCGTAAAACTTGTATGAGAAGATGTATGAATGTGGCCGAAGCAAAAGTGATATGCCAGAATAGAAGAGTGTGGCGTTCAATCCTCTATGCCTACCCCTGCGGGGAAACGGCGTGATGGTTAGTTAGTTAGTTAAGAAAATTTGGAACGAGAAGATGCCAATTCTGTAATCGGTGTGGAGGAGCCGTCAGTAAAAGTTATAACAATGATGCTTTAAATTGTATAATAATGGCGTACCAACCAGGTTTCTGTGAAAACGAGGCTGAAGATATTCAGACATTAGTGGAAAACAACCAGTCAAATTTGGAACGAGAAGATGCCAATTCTGTAATCGGTGTGGAGGAGCCATCAATAAAGTTATGACAATGATGCTTTAAATTGTATAATAATGGCGTACCAACCAGGTTTCTGTGAAAACGAGGCTGAAGATATTCAGACATTAGTGGAAAACAACCAGTCAAATTTGGAACGAGAAGATGCCAATTCTGTAATCGGTGTGGAGGAGCCATCAATAAAGTTATAACAACGATGCTTTAAATTGTATAATAATGGCGTACCAACCAGGTTTCTGTGAAAACGAGGCTGAAGATATTCAGACATTAGTGGAAAACAACCAGTCAAATTTGGAACGAGAAGATGCCAATTCTGTAATCGGTGTGGAGGAGCCATCAATAAAGTTATGACAATGATGCTTTAAATTGTATAATAATGGCGTACCAACCAGGTTTCTGTGAAGATGAGGCTGAAGATATTCAGACATTAGTGGAAAACAACCAGTCAAATTTGGAACGAGAAGATGCCAATTCTGTAATCGGTGTGGAGGAGCCATCAATAAAGTTATAACAATGATGCTTTAAATTGTATAATAATGGCGTACCAACCAGGTTTCTGTGAAGATGAGGCTGAAGATATTCAGACATTAGTGGAAAACAACGAGCAAAATTTGGAACGAGAAGATGCCAATTTCGTAATCGATTTGGAGTAGCCTCCAGCTAAAGTTTTAACGGCAAGGATGTTTTACAATTATCAAGCTGTGCGTTAATATGTGATATGAAAAGAAAAAAATATATAAAAACAATCGACGCTTGATCGCTTTTAGCAAAAAATAAAAAAATCCACTTATTTTCATAAGTTTTACACTTGTATAGCTATTTATAGTTACATTTGCATATAAACTTAGAGAAACTTTTTTTAAATTAACGTTTTGTCAAAAAAAATGAGTTTTCGGATCCGACGGTTTTGAAGGACGTGTCCCTACGCGCGGAAGATTCATGTCCCGAGGCATCCATCATCCCGCGTGCTGGCACGCCGAGCCCTTTACGCAGAACGAAGGTTCAATTAACCGGACATGAAGGCGGCACCGGTTATGTTAAGTTGACGCGCCTCGAAGAAATAAGGCCGTTCGTCTCGTTTGGGAGTTTCAACGCATTGCGTCATCTTAAATCACGCATTACGATAACAATTTGTAAGGTGTCAATATAATTCGATTATAAGTTACTAAAAGTATGTTGGACTCAGTGGCGTGCAGCGCAAACAAGCAAAAAAGCTGCGCATTAGTAAAGATTCTGGGAAACATATATTAATTAATTATTAATTAGCCGTTATTCGTCCTACGGCTAGAAGTTTTATTTCTGACGTTTCTGTTTAACGTGACGTATCTGTTTTTTTAGATTTAAAATTCTAGCCGTAATTCGTCCTACGGCTAGAAGTTTTATTTCCGACTTTTCTGTACCTAACTTCATGTAGATTCTTCATTTATGGAAAATATATGGAACCCGACGAAAATTTTTTAATTTGATGTCTTTATTTACAAAAATGTGACACAAAATGCAAGAAAAACTATGAGAAAAGTGGCAAATTTCGGTCTCATTGCCAGACTATCTATCACCTTAACACTATTTTGCTAATTCCTAAAAAGATCAAGCAACTGCAATTGATACCTCTGGTAACAGTTCTCTAGCAAGAAAGTAAGCGCATTTATTTTTGTAAGTTTTAAATTTTAATTTATTCATTTTTTAATTCGATTTTTAAGTAAACGTCTTTACAGGGACGCAAAATTACTTATTTTAACATAATGAATTCGATAATGAATAAATATGTATCTATCATGTATATCATTGTTTTTCTCAATTTTTGACACATATTTTTTTCTAAAATTAGGTTCTCTAGTGCGAATTTTTATATAGATGGGGTTAGATGTTACACATCAAAATTTGTTATACGTATGTAGGCACATTAAATAAACAATAAAGAGACAGTATGTAGTATAATACTTAGAAACAAAAAAAACATGAAATAGAAAGGATCGTCAGACAGACAGACATCAAAAGGGTGTAAAACTCAAAGAAATCAATTTTATTAAAAATTATTTCGCATTTTTGTATAACAGAATAACCAGCTGATGCATTCGACACGCGCTCTGATATTGCTTGACCACAATAACTTGGCGTGCGGCAAGATTGGAACTAAAACCCGCCCCGCCCGCACCCGGCGGTAACCCCTCGCCCTGTCATTCGGTACAATTTTATATTTGCTCGGAAGCTGTGACATCTTGATTACCAATATACACTGAATTATTTTGTCCAAAACATCCTAAACAGTCCGAGATGGTGCAAGAACAGTTGCCAATGAAGTATAAAAGTTTTGCGAAGCTGAAAAGCAAATAATGGACCGATATTACCGTCTGACAGTTTGACAGATACAACGGCCGCCATTAGTTCTTGGTTTCTTTAGTGCTGCCCGACCAAATTTCTATTAAAGGCTCCGACACCGGTCACCGGACACTCCGTATATCATGTATTGTGTTATAAATTTACACCCTGGCAACTTCTGTTACGCGACAGGGACGCCCTCCCTCGCACGCCAATTTATACTGGTACGTCTATAATTACACGCCCTCTAAGGTTGCGATGGGTGCTATCTTAATATAGAACGTCCATTAGAACAGATGTCAATGTTGGCGTTGGTGATTTGATTGTTAATTCGACTTATGATTAATATTGTTGCCTCGGTATGACCATTGTTCATCTTCCATCTTTGCACCGCACGTCTGAATTGCATATTTATGATCCTCACGCGCAGAAAAATCTTGATTTTTCTAATGGACAATGCAAATTATAGATCCTTGGAGAGTCATCAGTGTCATTACGTTTCACCCTCTAAATATAGAACGAATTATCTTTTTTTTTCTTTTAACTAACATGCTTACTTTATTTAATATACATAGTTACACACACATGCAAATCGTAAGATTTTTGTAAGAGGTGCAATTAGAACGCGGTTTACCAGGCGTAGAAGTAAAAAGCAAATTATTATTATTGCATAAAATTACGTGATATATACGGGTGTACCAGAGCTAGCAGCAGAAACTTGGCCGGTAGATTCCTGCCTATGTTATGAGTCTAAAATGTTCAAACAACCATGACAATAGTTATGGAGGTATGCAATATCAAAGTTTGCATTTTTTTTCAATATTTCTTACTTATTTTTTGCAAAAAGTTGAAGTATCATTACAGTAACTTATTTCGATGTAATCTACTCGATACTTAGCCACAACACCAACGCTCACAACAACGCATCAGCCCTGATGATGGACCCTGCAATGGGATCCGACACGTCGGCCCGAAAGGTCGTATCAACGTGGCATAATGCCCCAGAAAACGCAAACCTGAAAATTACACGTGTTTTCGTGATGGCGATCCGACCTGTTCATCGGGCAAAAGCGCCCGAAATTTAACCGAATTTCGGCTTCGGCACATATTTAAACCGAACATTCGGCCGAATTCGACATTCGTCAGAACCCACATACGGTGCAACACTAATAATCATCGTTGCGAAAAGTCGATTGATTGTTTGAAACCCGCGAATTGACCCAAATGCTTCGAAGCCGGCCGCGGCGCCTGCTCGACATGAAGACATATTCATTGTTTACATTTATATTAATTTAATGAGCATCGATAATTTATCAGGCGGCTCACTGCATTTGGGAACAAACGTTTGCAATTTGTCGAGGCCGAGAATGGCATTCGTGTCACAATATTCCATTAGTTATTGTCGCGGGAGGGATTTGGGTGCATAATTTCTGAGTTGAGTGCTTGTTTAAAAATATCCGTGCTGATTTCTCTCCCGAAATATCCCGGGCGACGTTGGGATCAGTGCTCTTGACACGGTTATTGGTTATTATTATTATTATGGTTGTTTCCAGTTGCATTTCGGTGCGACATCAACTTAATAACATTCCCAACAACGCGTGCAACGATAAAATCAAAAATGTCGGTAACCAAAATTAAACTATAAATGTCTTTGTGTCAATGTCAGGGTTGTTATTTTTTTAACTACATAGTGTTTAAAACCAGAAGGAAAAAAGTCGTTTCAGCTCTAATCGTTTTTTATCTTAACTAGATCTTCTTTCATATTAATTAAACATCACAACACAATAAACACAAATAATACTATATTCAAAAATATTTTAAAAGGTATTGAAGGATGCTATTAAAATGGTGTAATACGCGTTGGTGCAGTCCCTTCTTACAGTATGGTATTATTGGGTGGGGAGGGGCTTATAAGTCCACCGTACAGCCATTAATCATAATGCAAAAAATAATTATTAAAACGATTCTCAAAAAACTTTATGACTGTCCTACTGTAAATATATTTCAAGAATTTAATACAACATCACTCACAAAAATATACAAAAAAAACTCCCTATGCCAAATTTACAAAGAATATTTTATGAATAAATCTCACTCCTTAGACTGTATAAGTAGTAGACTATGTAGAACAAAGGGACAAATATAGATACCGTCTTTAAGAAGCACCATGGCACAACAGCATTATACATACATACTTGGGAGTTAAATGGTACAATAAATTGTTGTCGCAAAACAAATTTAAAGAAAGGAGCATTCCAAAATACGAACAGTTTAAGAAAGAAGTCAAATCATTGATTTTGGACAACGATGAATTGTAATTGCCCACATGTCTCAAATGGTTTCTGTATAGTGAAATAAATTACTACTTCTAAATGGTTTCTGCTTTTATACTTTAATTTAGCTTGTAAATACTCCTCCCATAAGCTCGAGCTTTGGCTCATATTATGGGAAGTATAATGTCTGTAAAAATGTTATAACAAAATATTATGTATCTATTGTATAAATAAATAAATAAAAATAACTAGACTTCATCTATTAAGTAGGACTTTTAAACAAATGGAGTGTAGATATCAAGGAGTTGTTTGTGGAAGGCTCTTCCAAATATCGGTAGCTGCCAACATCTTGGTTGTTTTTGTGCGCTGGCTTTCATGGTCTCGGTCTCGGTTGTTGATGGAGTTAGACAACTAAAGTGATTTTGGGTTGAAGTCAATTTCAATTTTGATATGTCAAGTTTATAGAATGATCATGCACATATAGTAATAAATAATATTTAATATTCAATATAAACAAACCTACGATACATTACGAATACAACTTGTAACTTGGTTACGTTTGAAATTGTACACTTCTCTGATTTAAACATTTAAAAAAATATGTTATGTAATTTTTTTATATAAATAACTTAAATATGCGTGCTTGTAAATGGTTCTTTCGTACCGTGTAGTAAAATAAAAAATAATAACTAGCGTCTTGTAACGTCAAGAAAAATATCGACCTTTACAAAATAATAATTATTATAGCATTCCTAACAATAAACCTGTTTGTCACTATTCTTAAGTAATTACTATAAGGAAATCGACGCTCCAATCCAATAAAATAGATCAATTTCCCTACACACAAAAAGACGTTGGAGTTTTACATATAAGAAAACATAAAACTCATTTATAAACTAACAAAACAAGTAATATGTTGAATTATAGATTTGCACAATATTTTTTAACCAAATTCAAAATGAAATTATGCGTCTCTGTGCCAACTGAAGGTTTAACAACTCAACAACTAACTCGCGCAAGGAGCGCTCATCCAGTAGAGAAGGAAAATTGCAAAATAAATCTGCAGCCTGTAGGGCACCTTCAACAGCGGCGGCGCGTGGCGTGGGTTTCCCCCCCCCCCATCTCCACGGAGGATTTACGACCCACAAATGAGGAAACTCGAAGCCAAAAATCTTCAAACACATCGCCCGTTTGGGAAACGTTTGACTCATAAGACAGTCGCGATGGATAAGGCCCGAATTCACAGTCAATACTTAGGGCCTGTTGTTTGATAAGAAGTTAGAGTAAGAGTTAAGCAAAAAGCATAGATTTTTACGAAAACGGGTGTTTTGATTGGTGGAGAACGCTAAAATCTATGCTTTTTTCTTAACTATTACTCTTACTCCTGATCAAAAAACTGGCCCTTAGTGATTTAAAGGTTAAGGCGGCACATTCACTGCAGATGCATATTTCGGCGTTTTTTTTTACGAAAATGTATTCATTTATATATCAGAATGTATATTCTAGACCAGTGGTTCCCAAAATTGACAGGTCCGCAACCCACCAAAAAAAAAATTCACATCTTTCCAATACATATTGTTCAATTAAGAAAAAAAGAAAAACGTCCAAATATAATCGAATTTTTTCATTACGAAAAATATTGGAAGGATGCATTTGTTGCCTATTTCTTGGCATAACGGCATTAGCGACAATTTCAATTTTAGTCACTTTTAATCACAGTGAATTCGATGCATCTAATTTATTTATGTATTGTCTTAATAGAAACCATGGCGGAAAATCCCACTTTACGTACCAAAAGATCGTCTTTGTTTGACTTTCCATTATTGTTTTACATTGAAAAGTGATACATTTCCATTTCATACATTTTTCTTTAAAATTGAATGCAAGCATACCCCTTATAAAATGTGATATGCAAAAATAATACTTTTAATAATTCAAATAAAATATGAAAACAATAACGAAATTTTCTGATGCTGATATGCAAAAATAATACTTTTAATAATTCAGTATTATTAGAATTTCGAGAACAAAAAAATTAAATCCCATTATCACGTTTGAATCCATTATCAGAGTGCATATTTTGGAAAGGTGCACTTGGAGTGCCGTACTGCGACGTATTACCTACTGTAAAACAATCAACTATTTTTCATCTACGTACAAACTCTTTTATTTTCAGAATGTTAGTTAAGATAGTAAAAACACTACCAGATTTAAGGTCTACCGGTAAAAGTAACCCACTTTAGACCCCGCCCCTCTCACTCTCTCCCGGTAGATTCCTGAATGTTCAGTACGCTAATCAGTGCACGTTTGTCTCTGACAAGATTAACTCGCATGTGATCAATATTGGTAAAAGTTTAACAATACTATGGTTGGGTTAGGTTAGGTTAGGTTAGGTTAGGTTAGGTTAGGTTAGGTTAGGTTTAACAATACTATTAATAAGGTTAGGTTTAACAATACTATGGTTGGGGTGTATAATGTTGTGAATATAGTAGTGTAGTGTTGGTCCCGACGAAGAGACGGGTACATCTCGAAACCGGTAGACCTTAAATCTGGTAGTGGTTTTTACTAAGTTAAGTAACATATTTAAAATAAAGCGCGTCTGCTCAACTTACCTCCACGGCTTCGGTAGAGTTGCTGGACTTGCAGGCTTCCTCCTGGGGCGCCGCCGCGTGGCTATCGGCCCCCGAGTGCGCGCCGGCGTGGGCCAGCGCCGTGTGGTTCAGCATGCCCACCAGGGCGACGGACAGGTTCACCTTCAGGCCGTAGATGATGCCCATGCCGATGGAGCCGAGGGCCGCCAGGATGTAGCGGGCCGGAACCCATTCTGGAAGCAGGCCGTTGGTGAGTCAGTGCGCCAGGAAAGGCAGACGCAGAGGGCGCACTCCGATCAATTAGAGCCTCCAAATATTCGTGATTCTAACTATTCGTGTAACATCGTCTAAATTATATTTTAAGTTCAAGTAGATTTTTTTGTACACGTTTTACAACTTTAATTAATTTTATTCGTAGTGTATTATTTTATAAAAAAATATGCATTTTTAAATGCAGCTTTATAATAAATTTTACCCAGAAGGCCTCCGAAAACTTCTCCGAAGATTGTTAACCATTCTACAGAATACTTCAATAATTTATTTATATTTATTTATTTATTAATCAACGCCCTAATGGGCTCTAACAGTACAAGAATGTTACAAGGATTTTTAAATACCTAACATAAAACACGTTTTAAAGTAAATAATCAAAAAATAAATAATAGAAATAAAACATATTTAAGAGAAATGAACAATATATATATAAACAATGATTGATTAGTACAAAAGCTAACAGTAATAAATTAGAAACCTTTAACAAATTAATAATAAAATAAAATAAATATAATTAAACCAATATACCCATTTACCAAAAAAATAAGATTAGAAGAGAATAATTAGGACACATTAAATAAATATATATACTTTATGGGGGACAAAAAAAAATAAAAAAAATTGTTAGTTCAACTGGCATATTCCAAGTCTAAATAATTATTTAATTAATTAATTAAGGATAAATTATTGAAGTCTCACAGAGACGAAGGTATTTAATACGAGAAAATCGAGTGGAAGTCTATTCTACGATGGCTCAGTGCTTACAACATGTATGAGCTGGCTTAAGTGATCATTCTACATAATGCAACGTTCTCCGATTCCATCGTGAGAACATCCACACATTATCAAATTTTTGAATGTTCTTGATTCGAAACATATATAATGTTTCGAATCAAGAACATTTCATATATTGCACTGGTCTCTGCTAGAGACATCTGCTGTTATTTTTTCTCAGTTAGTATACATAGATTTCGCAACTGGTAATGGTACTTCTATATTTTGATTAATCACCCCTCTGGAGACCAAATCCAGTAACGGTGTTGTTAGAATATACTTCCATATAAAAATATTGTTCAAATTTAATCAATAACATAGAAAACGAGGCATTTCAATTAGAGCCTCCAATCCGAATATTCGAAACTCGAATGTATTCGCCTGTTTTTAAGTATTCGCTATTCTATAAAGTATTCGCTCTTATTTAAATTATAAGATTTTTAATATTTTTCTAAACGAAACAAAGGTTTACGGGCCCTGGAAGTCAGTATGCAAGCATTCGTTCATTCACTCAGGTATACGAATTTGGACATCGAAGATGTAAATGCCTTTGTCGGACATCTTCTGCTTATCTTTATGGCTTTATGACAACAGGTTTTATTACATTGTTTTGTTTTCATAAATACTTAAGCCGACAAACAAGAAGTTATATACAAAATAATGATAAAAAAAACTTGCACGTGGGGTGAGAGCTAAACGTATCAATTCAAGTTTATTTTTCAATATATTTTTTGTTGTTTTCTTAAAACATATATGTTTAAAAATTAAAATAATTAAATTCTCTACAATTATTGTTTTATTTTACATATATATAATGTATTTATTTATCTGTATTTTTCATCTAAAGTAAATTATTCCTTTCTTAAAAATATTACGAATATATTCGAATTCGAACTGAAAAACAAATCAATTGTCATGGGGTGGACCAAAAAAATCTAAAATCTAGAGCGGTATGATGCATCTATACGAGTTATACAACTTCGCATTTATTCTTGCACGGTAGGTTTACAATTTAAAAAATAAAACATTTAAATCCGAAAATATGAGTAAAGTTTTATCCTCAGGCCCACTAATTACTCAACGTTGTGAGAAAAGAGAAGCGGCAGCATATAAACCAGTTAAAATATTCTATCTGTAACCCGTCAAAAATGACGGTACTTTTACACGCCGGTTCCTAAAGAATAAGTATTTATTGCCGACACCCATGAAGAAGTAAGAACTACTTTTACCAAAATATTTAAACATTTTTTTATATTTCCCCTGCCGGCAGTTAAATGTACTATTTTAAATCCTGGCTGAAAGTCCTATATGTACTGTGTTTATGACGTACAATGCAGGCTCGACGGTAGCAACGTCGCTATCGTTGCCTCCTTCGGGTTTGCTGGCCCGGGGTTCAATCCGGGCTCCGGCAGTTAAGTTTCGTTTTTTTAGCCGTCAATTCGAATGAAATTACGGACGCTACACGAAGTTACGGGGACAGACAGACAAACAGACGCACTAATGGACGGACAGACTACGAAATTATTGTGTTTGATTTTACACAAAATCATTCGTTAAGGTACAGATACAGATGCTTCTTTACTGGCATGCTAATGAGCATGCCACTAATAAGCATGCCCTAACAACTGTACACACTTGCTCATTACTGGCATGCTTATTAGTGGCATGCTCATAAATAAGCATGCCCAAAGCTAACAATCAAACACACATGCTTATTAGTGGCATGCTCTTGTCATAGAATAGAGACGCTCTTGTTCAAAATGGAAACTTTGCAAACTGAAATAGAAAATTCAAGTGAACCAATAAATCAAAAAAGTTCCCGAGTTTCCATCCGCACATTTTTGATTTTAGTTTATATAATTTTTATTGTAAGATTTGAATCATTCATGCCTATTAATAAAGTTTCGTAAACATTATTTCTCACTATATTATTTTTACACAACGGTGACCGAGTATTCCGCGGACATTCGTGATTCCTATAATAAGTCACGAAAAGTAATGTTTGAGAAGATCGCATCGATAATACTATCCGCGAAGCCCGCGAATGACATAAGCATGCTCATAAATAAGCAAGTCTGTTCACACATGCTCCAAAGATACCCCTTCTCTATGGTGAATGACAGTGGCATGCTCATTTCTAGCAATGTGCGTACACACATGCCACTAATAAGCATACCACTGTCAAAGTCGATACTGCGCATGCTCACGTGCCACTAAAGAAGCATGTGTATCAGACGCCTTACGAAAACTCGCTCGCGTTTAGCAAACGCCGCGCTTCGTTAAGAATTTAAATTGAGACCATTTTAATTGCCATGTAACCAATACACCTCCAAGAACTCCCAGTGTAGAATGAACGAGACGATCCGCCGTCTGCAGAAACGAGCATCTTCCAAGCAATAACCATTAATTGAAGTTTGGCGCATGGACGGCACATGGCCTAACCATTTAATTGTTGCGTGAACAATTATAGGACACTAAATGATCAATGTGACAACGCGACATCTCGTGTCCTCTTAAATATTTCAACTCCCCAAGGTCTCCCTTCTACGTAACGAAGCCTGTACAACTGGCATGACATCCATCAGTTATAAAAATAGAAGACCCCACGGCAAGAAGTTATTAACTAACATTCAAGTCACTTTGAGATAATTAGACATTTGCATTTCGCCTTTGAAAAATATGTTTTATTGCTGATTCGAGATTAATTTTTATTGATTTATATCACTAAGATATCAAAAAAGTATTTACAAATTTAAAAAAACGCATTTATGCACAAAAAAATTAAAATATACTAATTTTCCCTAAAAAATGTAGTTAACAACCATTTTTTCGCTTCTGGAACTCATTTTTAATAGCCCCTTCAAATGCTATCCGTTTTTACCATCCATTACAAAATACCTGGAATGTTAATTAATAATACAAAACATGGTATGCACCATTTAAAATTATTGACAAATAATTTATAAGTAGGTACATATTATAATAGTCTTCAAATAAAAACAAATATATGACAGTACTGCCAGAGTAAAATTTATATTAACCATAAATATTCCAATCAAATTAATTTTTTAATTTTTGTGTGTTAATTTTAGAATGATGGCATGAACATGTTATTATTAAAGAGAACGTGTTCTTCCCATTAGTAACTGATTTGATTTTTATGAAAAAATGTAGTTAACATGTTCATCCCTATGATTTGAACATGTTCTAATTATTTTTAAGTTCTGAACTTATTTCCAATGGAAAGAGCGTACAATATTTAGTTTAGATGGCTTATTAACTCATTTTTGACAAAAATGTTAGTTGACAACTTCTTGTCATGGGGTCTTCAATAGTTATTTGTCTGCGTGAGCGATATCCCACTCATCCTCATTCAGGTTGCCATGACATACATCATTACAGGACTCCCCGTATCTAGAGTTTGATCGAAAGTTCACGATAGACGATAAATGCAAATTAAAACACTGGTCCGAAGACATTGAATCAAGGCACGCCATTCATACATGCGTGGGCTACGACATTGGTAGCTGTCATTATCACTCAGCCATTAACTAACAAGTTTAGATGTGATGTAAACAGACAGCAATTTTCATTCAATGTTGTTTGTTGGCAGACATATATTTCATATTAATTTTGTGCTAAACCACTGGGCATCGGGAGTTATAATATGAAACACGACTCTTTTGCAGACCTAAGTGACCTACTAGATGATTTGCCACTCAATCTGATTCGAGAAATGTGGTTTCAGCATGATGGCTGCTCTGCACATTTCAGAAGTGTCAGAGTGGCTGGACACAAATTATCCAAACAAATGGATTGGACGAGGTGGGCCTTCACCCTGGCCAACCAGAAGTCCGGACCTAATCCCCATGGATTTTTATGTGTGGGGGCACATGAAGAGCCTCGTGTACAGTGAGCCCAACCCAATTTCGTCAGTTGAAGTATTGAGAGACAGGATAATTAATGCGGCGAATGAAATGAGAAGGACTTTAACTACTGGAGTAGTAAAAAGAGGACTTCGTAAAAGAATGCGAAGATGTATGCAAAACAGAGGCGGACATGTTGAACATGAAATTTAGACTTTAAGATGTTTTGTTGGAACTCGAAAGTTTACTAAATTTAGTATCTTGTACTCACCTGTTGTTTTATTTAGCTTTTTTTGCCTTCCCTGTAGCCTATGAAACTAAGTTTTTTCTACAAATTTTTGATAATACCCTAGATTTTTATACTTTGTTTGTTTGTTTGGATAGCTGATGAAACGTAGATATTTTTAAGCACATCTGCAAAACAGACGCCATTATATTTATTTTAGATATCCTTTAAAGAAAAATAAACTTTCAATTTTTTTTTAAAGTTTTAATCGTTTACAATGACTTATGTATTCATTTTACGTACAATATTGGTTATTGAGGTCATAAAGCATCTTATTTTACATGTAAAAATTAAATAATAATTATAATAAGACTTACACATTTCAAAATATCCAAGCTGATAGCCGAAATCGGGTATTTTTTATAAAAAACAATTAAATTCAAATATCTCGAAAACGGTTATATTTAGGATAGGGTGTTTCATAGTCAAATTAGTCAGAAACAATGTAAACTATACGCCCTTAACGGGAATAGGTCTTAACCTGTACTTAACCTGTAACCCTTATATATACCTTTATAGGATTTAATATACTCATAATGTATGTTATATATATTATATTATGTATATTTTCTTTTGGGATTTAATAAATAAATAAATAAATAAAAATAAGATAGGTAGAAGACAATGTTATGTAGGCAGAGAGGTATAAGGTTTGTGCTGCTGCGAAATAAATGAGCAGAAGAAATGTGCCAATGTATTATGTATGTGTTCCGAAGACCTTAGAAAATTACAAAGGGATTCGGCGATGGACTGGGGAAGGAATTTTCAAGTTTTTTTACTCCACTAGCCCACGAGCACCGCGCCCTTACGTATTGAACTTACAATTATACATACTTGGAATCATATTTTTTTATACTCTCGCTGTCTTTGTCATCGGCGGCACTTGACGGATATTTGGAAATATATACCGAAGTTAGTGATTATTTCGAACTTTACAGGAGAGCGAAATAAAGTTCTGTCAATCTGATTTTGTCAATGTTTATTTTATTATTAAACGATTTCCATATTTTTCAATCCAAAACACATCATTAGGTTAGGTTACTACTAGGTAACTAACTAACCTAACCTAGCCAACCTACATAACAGGGAAACTAGTTAAGTTAGAAAATATACTTGCACTAGAAGTAGGTATAGGTACGTTTATACAAAATACACACATATAAATAAATTTTAGGGCTTTATTTGTTTTTGTAGGTTTTATTTTCTTTTTAAATCCACGGAATAGGTTTAATTTATCTCGAATCTCCCGGCATCAACAATATAATATACATATATACGATTGACAGTAAATAAACAAAAAGTTCAAGACAATGAGGCATAAAGTCATTCAGCTGATTCTTAGATTCTTAGATATTTGCATTTGACATTCATGTTTGATCGGCTGTCTTAAAAAAACTTGAATAAACATTGGCGTATGTCGACAAAAATTGATTTAAATTATATTAGTCACCAAATATAATAAGAAAACGATGTGAAACCAATTCATCTGTCGTCTTGTCAATAAATTTTCACATCGCTTTGTCGGACATGTTCATTAATTGATTGACTCTGACATACGCGAATAATATACCTATTGCGGTTACCAACACACAATATCGATATTCGATAACTGGAGCGATTCATTACTGCTGTCCATTAAGTTAATAAAAACTATACATTAATCAATGACCGTGAAAGTAAATTAAACCAGAAAAACATTAATTTTCTTAGGCCCGAATTCAGAGTCAATACACAGAAGATTTAAAGGTTAAAGTACGCTCTAAAAGCGTAATTTGCAGTACAAAATAACACTTTTAATAAGGCATACCTTAACCTTTAAATCATCAAACTAGATTCTTGAAACGACATTAAACAATAATTTCGTTGTCTGTCTGTCAACAACTTCCTGTAACGTC
>JADDOH010020464.1:0-11059 GCA_016648135.1 Agrypnia vestita | reverse complement strand
GCAGGGGTAGGCAGAGAGGATTGAACGCCACACTCTTATATCCTGGCACACCACTTTTGCTTCGGCCACATTCATACATCTTCTCATACACGTTCTACGGTTGTTGCGGCTTTTAACAGGGCCATCCTCAAATACTTGTAGTACCTGATCGTGCCAGGTCTTTCGCGGACGCCCTCTATTCCTGTTGCCTTCAACATTCGCCTCATATATTTTCTTAACCATCCTTTCCTCGTTCATACGTTCCACATGACCAAACCATTTCAGCACTCCTTTCTTTATTCTATCTACCACACTACAGCTAGCATTGCATTCACTTCTAATTTGTTCATTCCTCACTCTATCGACCAAAGATTTTTCACACAAGCGTCTTAGTGACCGCATTTCCACCGCATTCAGTCTACTTTCATTCCTCTTTTGCCAATTCCAGGCTTCACTTCCAAACATAACGGTTGGCACTAGAACGCCATTGTGTACCGCTAGTCTTGCTTCTTTTGACAGATTCTTACAGTTATTATAAATAAATTTTCACTTTAAAACTGTGTTACAAAAATATTTAATTTTCTAGTGGTACTAAAGATATAACAAGAAAACAAAGTGTTTTAGTAGCACGCTGATCGATGTCACACTAGGCAAGTAGGTAGGCAGATAGGTACTCACGTATAAAATTCATTCAAATTCAATCTACTTATTATTTACCCAGTTCGCTACATACGTATATACTTCTTCCTATTATTTTATATTTATCCAATTCGCTACATAATACACTTTTAACTCACTGATTATTAACAATGACACAATACTTTCAAAATGCGCGAGGTTTACGCACGAAAACAGACACATTCCTAAATAACGTTGCATGTAATCTCTGGGACTGTGTGAGCATAGTAGAAAGCTGGTTAATAGATAACATTAATAACTGCGAAATTTTTTACTCTAGATACTAAGTATTTAGGCGTGACAGAGATTATTCCCTAGTTGTAGTTCTTGCTATAAACTCAGACCTCAATGCAGTGGAACTATCCTAATGGCGGACCGAGGCAGAAGATATCTGGGTATGTATCCCCACCACTTCTAATACCAAACGTAGCAATCTATATATCTGCTGCCTCTATCTTCCCAGCGGAACCTCGCACTCTTCCCTTCAACAAACGTTCCTTCACCAATTAAACAATATTATTGAAGGCTCTAGATTGAAATCGCCGAGTATGAGAAAAATGTCAGATCCCTCTGACATTTTTCTCATACTCGGCGATTTCAATCTTCCTGATATTTCCTGGGGAGGTATCAGCAATAATAAATATCTCCTTCCAACCTTCTGTGATACAATAAACTTCTTAGGCTTAAAACAATTCAATAATTCAATAAATAGTTTGGGTAGAATTCTCAACTTAGTTCTCTGCAATCACAACACTATAGAAGCAAAGACGAGTGGTGACCCACTAGTTGCAGAAGATGCACACCATATAACGATCGATATAACTCTGACTCCCTGGATTCTCCCCAAATAAACCAGCTTAAGAAAAAAGTAGTATAATTTCGAAATGGAGATTATATAACAATAAACACGATGAACTGGGATTCTATTTTTGAAGACCTCAACACGAAAGATGCAACATCTCTATTCTATGATATTCTTGAAAAATTAATCGAAGCACATATACCATTCAAATACATATGGTCTAATAAGTATCCCCCGTGGTACACGCCATCTCTAATAAAAATATGCAAGAAAAGATACAAATATTTAAAAAAATTCAAATTGTACAAAAACCCGATTGATTACGAAACTTTTTCTCTGTTGAGGGCCAGGCTGAAAAGACTGTCAAATTCACATTACAATAATTATATCCAAAGAATAGAAAATGCAATTACATCGAACCCTAAACAATTTTGGTCATACGTGAAATCAAAAAATGAATCATCAACTATTCCAAATAAAGTCATATACCTTAACCAAACTTCAGTGAATGGACAAGATATTTGCAACCTATTCTCACAATACTTTAAATCCGCATTTACTCAAAATACCTCAGGGGCGCACACATCCTCTATATTCGACTTTGGCCCGGCTGACATTCAACAAATCTCGATAAACCCAACCATTTTACGAGATCATATAAATAGTCTAGATTTGAATAAAGGCGCAGGGCCTGACGGTATTCCTCCCTTGTTTGTACATGCGTACTCTTCCAGTATCGTCCATCCACTCTGTTTACTTTTTATTAAATCCATTAATAAAGGTACCTTCCCGGATCAATGGAAAAATGCGCATATCAACCCTATTTTTAAATCTCGTCAAAAAATGACGTTACTAACTACAGACCAATCTCAAAATTGTCAATATTTAGTAAACTCTTTGAAAAACTAGTCTATACCCAGATATTTAGCGCCATAAAGCCATACATTAATCCCCAACAACACGGATTCTTCGCGGGAAGATCCACTGTCACAAATCTACTAACCTTCACGCAGTATGCGCTATCCTCAATGGATCAACGAACGAAAACCGATGCCATATACACAGACTACAGTAAAGCATTTGACAAAGTCGATCATGACATTTTAGCTGATAAACTGATAAAAATAGGAATCCACGGTGACCTACTAAGGAGGCTTATTTCCTACATTACCAACAGAAACCAAGCAGTAGTCATCTGCGGTCTTAAATCTGACTGGGCGCGCATCTCCTCTGGAGTCCCTCAAGGGAGTTTACTGGGTCCATTACCGTTCATAATCTATATAAACGATATACAAAACTGCTTTCATTTCGCTAATTTCCTACTTTATGCGGATGATATGAAGATTTTCGCAAAAGTGAACTCCCTAGACGATTGCCGAAAAATTCAAGAATATCTTAACCGCGTTTCTGCCTACTGTCATATAAACAAACTTCTTCTTAACGCGAAAAAATTATTTCAAATGACATTTTCCAGGAAAACCAATAAACAACGCTCAACTAGAAAACAAATGCGAATTAAAAGACCTCGGAATAATTCTCAACAGTAAACTTATTTTTAAAGCGCACTTTGACCATCCAAAGCCTACAGTATTCTGGGATTCATACTTCGAACCTGCAAACAATTCAAAAATCCTCACCCATTAAAAATTTCATATTATTCCTACGTTCGCAGTCACTTGGAGTATGCATCTCAGGTCTGGAATACAACATACATTGCGAGAATCTAACAAATTCAGAACAGGTTTTTGCGTTGCCCGTTGTAAATCCGGCATGTATTTCGACTCATATATGGAAGCAACGGATTTCTATACCATGAGAACCCTGGAACATAGAAGAGCACGAGCTGATCAAATACTACTTTTCAAGTTACTTCAGGGACATATTGACTATCCCAGCCAATTGGAGCTGGTTTCTCTCCACGCTCCATCAAGGCGAACCCGACAGTCCGTGCTCTTCCATGTACCCATAAGCAGAACTTCTTATGCACAGAACTCATTCATCCAGCGAACATGCAAAGCATACAATGACCACTTCAATGACATTGATATATTTAATACCAACATCTCAGCTCTTAAAAATTGTATTTAAACCGCTTATATTACTTGTTTCTATATCTTTACCGGATTAACTGAGACCGACCATCATCATACACACACACTCCACTCAACCACAATCCCATACACCTCACTCCACTTTTCCCTCTAACTCCCATTCCTATCCCTCTATTTTATATATGTTTTCTTTATTGCTTGACTTAATATTTTATGCCGTGGATCTCTATAATTGGCCC
Source organism: Agrypnia vestita (assembly GCA_016648135.1). NCBI lineage: Eukaryota > Metazoa > Arthropoda > Insecta > Trichoptera > Phryganeidae > Agrypnia > Agrypnia vestita. The sequence goes on along the minus strand of JADDOH010020464.1, from coordinate 7,310 downwards.
ACCAACTATCTAATACGTTATGCCATTATAATAAATTGTACTGTTGAGATTCCTAAAATAAAAAAAAATAAATAGACTAAATGATTTCATTGTTTTTTTTCAATAAATTAACCTCATAAAACATACTAATTTCCCGTCAATATTAACGGGTTTTATAAAAATGAATAAAAATTGTAACACAACAAATCGTTTGGTAATTTTTAGTTATTTAGGTATTTCGTGTCTATTTGATGCATATTTTAAATTGTAATAATTTTTTTACACATTATATCCTGTTACGCTTCATTCGATACAATATATTTTAAAAAAAATACTGCTACTAAAATGTATCGTATACACGCGAAATAGCAAACCAATGAAAATTACGATATTTGACGTAGGAGGGGTCGATATGATTTCCTGTTGCTTGCTTGCTTCACGCACTGATCTGGTCCAGAGTCTCATTTATAATAATCACATTAAAATTAAATGATATAATGAAAATATACAAAATCAAACAATTGTTTTTGCAGCCGCAATTCTATCCTGCAACAAATAAATCATTCTTCAAAAAAAAGGAGTGAAAAGAATTACGTAGTATCGTAGTTTGTTCCACCTGGTATGCAATACCGACATCTATTGATCGATGCTGGTTCTATAAATCTGATAATGTTCGATGACGACAGATGGCTAAATTATCAAACTTTAAAAACAATTCAGAATATTTTGAGTTTGTTCAAATCTTTCAGAACAGTGCTGGATTTATGTCACAGAGACATTATTAATCAATTAGTGTATATTATAGATATCTCACAGAGACGAAACTGTATTAATTATCATGGGTGGAAATGGCGAATGTTACAATTGTGTAAAGTGATCACTTAAGCCAACCATAAAAAGACAGGTCATAAGTCCTGTTACACCCAAATGACTTCTATACCTACTTTCCCATAATTAATACAGTTTCGTCTCTGTGAGATATCTATAATATACACTAATTTAAAAACAAAATTAAATATTTAGTAATTTGCAATGATTGGAAAATCACCTGTAAGAAAATCACCAATAACCCCCAGGAAAGAGACAGTCTCCTCAATGAAGCACAAAACGTAATTAAAAAAAGTGCAGATATTAAAAACTTGATATTTATTTGAAATCATTCAACAAAGAATAACGCGGCAAATCCTCGAGATTTACGAGATGACTAAATCTAGAAAGAGATGGTATTATTTCTGACCGTGCAGTGCTGCCCCTAGCGCGGTGGTCCAACCCCATCATATAAAACCCACCCTCATTGAAACACAATATATTATGTATTCGAGGGTGTGCATAATACCTAACCAAATCGCTCGATAAAAGGGAGTTTTATATTTACAGTCTTCTAAGTAGTCAGTTGTGATACAAATCGATTGCTGCTCGGACACACAAATTTTATTAGTAGCATTCGTTTGGTTTAACCTTTGCGCATTAAGGGAACATTTGGAGGGTGTATGTCACTGCTTTGCGTATTTTGTTTGTTTTTTTTTTTGCTCAAATATAATCTGTAGCGAAAATATTAAATGTGAGTGCAGAAAAATTGTATTATTTGAAAGACTGTGTTACTACTAGGAAAAACGACTTTTGAAAGATCGTTTTCGAAGATTTAAAAAAATTTCAAATAAAATATCGTGTAATACGGTTTTTTTATTTTGTTTAATATAATAATTATACTACAAAAAACTGAATTGATAATAGATTTAATAGATATAAATTTATTTAAAACCAAAAAGAAACTTGACAAATTAAATGAAAATAATAAACTGAATTTATTAAAATTGTATTTTAAATTTTTTATATAGTGTTTTTTTTTCATAAAACGTCCACTGATGGCACTGAGGGATGTTCTAATTTTCGTCCAATACCTATAGGTAAGAGCTAGTGATGCAACAAATACTACTTTAACGAATTGCATACTGAAAAAAGTTAATATAACCAATTATTATATACAAGTTATAAAAGTTGCTCCTTCTAATGTAGTGTTATAGGTTTGTTTATTAAAAAACAACCGTAGCACTTTTTAAAATAGCACCATCTAGTAACGACCGCAGGTATCAAAAAAATAACCAGTAACACTTTTTAAAATACAACTAGCGCCATCTTATAACGACCGCAGATATCAAAAAAATATCATGTAGCACTTTTTAAAATACATCTAGCGCCTTCTAATAACGATATTAAAAAATATATATTAAATACACATATTATTAAATATTTAAAAAAATATTAAAAAAAACACCTGTAGCATTTAAAAAAAAAATACAACTAGCGCCATCTATTAACGACCGCAGAAAGTTTTTTTGGACATATATCAAAAATAAAAATCAAGCCATAAATATTTACTCGAACCCTGATCTGAATCGAAAGAACCCCGCTCAAGGCTACAGGCCGCCGAGATGGGATTTCTACGAGGATTAGTAGGAGTTACCAGAAGGGACAGAATCAGAAGTACCCACTCAAAGAAGAGAATGTCTCGAAGTAGAACCCATATTGACGTTTATCGAGAAATCACAGTTACGGTGGCTGGGACATGTCTTGCGGATGCCGGCATAAAGACTGCTAAAGCGGATATTTTACATTATATTATAACGCAAAAATAGAGGGCAGAAGTCGAAGTCCAATGTCTCTTTAAGGGCCGGTTGTTTCAAGTTGGATTAAAGTAAGCGTTCTTTTAAAGCATAGATTTTTACGTTCTTCACCAATCAGACGATCCGTTTTCGTAAAAATCTATGCTTTAATCGACCGCTTACTTTGATCGAATTTGAAACAACCGGGCCTAAGTGTCTAGATTCTGCCACGTGTTTGGTCGTGTGCTAAAATTATAATAGATATACATACATACATAAAATTAACAATAATCGTCTTGCTTGTAATGGAAAATTAACACGCCACGCCGCCGCTCTGGTACGTTAACTAACCACATTAATGTTTTGCTTTGTGTGTTTACATATTTAATAATCAGTTATCTAACGAAAAAGATGGCGAATAGTAGAACAGAATAGTAGAATTTCATTTAAGTTATTGAATTTGCTTCAAGCAATAAAAATATCATACTCTTGTTTAGATAAATACACATAGAATGCTGTCCATTGTGTTGAAAGGTCTACGATTGCTGGAAAACATTTCCCAGGAAAATGAATAAAAATGTAACGTTAATTCCGACAGTCGGAGTCCATTGTTGTGTCAGGAATGCAATTTTTGTGTAGAATTCTTCGTACGGAAATTTTTACTTCAAAGTTCAAGGTCATCAGTCGTCTCGGCAGCCGTTGCCCTCGAGAAATTAATTAAATTTTTGCTTTTATACTCGGAATTATTATTCTGTAATGAACATAATAACGAGTACAGTGTTATGAATTTATTTACAACTGTGTATCAATGTAAGATTCTAAAAACGATAATGGTGATATTTTATTTCATTATTGGAATTTCATCATTACGGCTTTTACATGTTCTTAGCTTCGAAACTATACGATACATTTAATACTAATACAAAATCGTTCTTTAATAAAAAAATATCGGGTGTAGGTCAGCAATATTGCTAATTGAATTAAACACATTTATTATATTAGTATTTATTATTTTATAATTGAAATAAAATAACGTCCGATCAGCATGAAAAAACTGGCTATTTTAACACGGACAAAAGTTTAGCAAATTAGTGAGGATAAACTACAAGAGTGAGTCAAAAATTATCAACACTTTCGCGATAGCACACCTTCAAGATTCTGTTTTCTGTTGTCAAAATGTCTTCTGCGCACACGTGCTTAGAGTTGGGCTGACTGCCGTCTCGTGTGCGAAATTTGATCCAGTGTGTCATTTGCCTTCCAGCAAAAGCTGTAAATAATATGTTATTTCTGCTTAAAGTTTGTAACGAGGAGAAACAACGAGCAGTGATCCGATTTCTCTGGTCGGAGGGTGTGAAAGGGACTGAAAATTATCGTAGACTTTTATCACAATACGGGGACAGTCCTTTCAAAGTGCAAGTTTAAAAGTGGCCGGATGAGGGTCACGAAGAAGGGGCAGGATGCCCATCGCCATCCATCACGGGCGACAAGATTCAGTTCAAGCTTGGTTCTTGCGTATAGGCGAGTTACCATCGGTGAGGTAGCGTCTTCTTTGAACATCACTAATGGTTCTGCCCTTAGAGTATATACAATCCATAGAGGGATAACTAAACATTTTACCAAACCCGTACGCGTGGTAACATAAAGCTTACTCAGTTTTAACAATATAGTGACACATAAGACAAAAAGGGACAAAAAAGATCACCCGGTCGGGTACGTCTTTAATTGCTTTGTAAGGGTTCTCTTTGCCCGAGTTTCAAAACTCGGGCAGAGAACGGCAGAGCTGACAGATTTGTTATCCGTATTTTCGATAAATTATTGTGTGTTTACGTGCAAATATTACAAAAAATTGATATGCCTTCTTGTGCAATGAAGGGGTGTTCCAATAGGACTGGAAACGGGAAGAAACATATCAGTTATCACAGGTATTTTATCCAAAATATGAAAATTTTACATGTATACGTTTTATTTCATAATTTTAACAACAAACCAACTGCAAACATTTACTTTTGTTTAAAAAATCCTAGAACGTTTATTTTTGATTGATTTTATTACACAACGATGATTTTGGCTTCCGAAGCCTGGTCGAAGTCGGTCTGTGGATTCCCACAGACCGACTTCGCGACCAACCGAAAACCTTCTTCTTGGAATAAATCGCAAACTGCTGATGCACTGACAAGGGAGATGACTATGTAGAAAAATGATGTAGAATTGTGCAACGAAATATCGGAGTAAAACCCACCGCATGCCACATATCTACAGAAACTGTAATCTGATTTCTAAAAATATGTCACATGAATATAAAAACGCTATGTTTGTAAAATATTGCATAATCTAATATATTCTAAAATAAAACCTCTCATGTAAAATATTGTAAAATCTACGGTAAAACGATAAATCAATTTGTTAACGGATGTCCGCCACCTGCAGCCACTGCGTGCACGTGAAGAATCGGCGAACAGCACAGAACATAGAATTTGAGTGAACAGCTAGGATGCAAGGATGTGTGACTGCACGTCGGAATACGATACCTGCTTACATAATCGATCAGATATGGACGTCTGATCATAATTTGATTTATTAAATACCGAAAGGTATTAAATTTTGCAAAAGCAAAGCTCTCAATTTTCTTTTCAGTTACAAAGCAATTCACCTCCATTAACGGCTGAGCTGTCAAAATAAACTTTAGTCAAAAGAGAGAGAGAGAAGTAAAGTAAAAAGGTATTTAATATATAGTATCAGGTTCTTACCAATGAAATTGCCGTTTTGAAAAGAAGAAATCAAAAGTTTTTTTTAATAAAAATTATTATAGAAGTATTGGCCATTGTTGTCGATATACTTTTGGCATTTTAATGGAAGTTCATTGATGCCTTTGCTATAGGAATCCTGGGGACGGGAATCGATGAATTTTTTAAAAACGTTTTCACCGTCTCATCGTAATTGAAATTTTTCCCTTAAAAAAATTATCCAAATTCCAAAAAAAATGTAAATCGGCAGAGGCAAGGTCTGGCAAGTCAGGTGATGGAGAGATTCAAAACTCGTTGTGAAGTGTGTGGACGAGCGTTGTCGCGGAGAAGTGTGGACTAGAGCAATTGACAGGTCTCGGTTGTTTAAAGGCGAGCTTGTCCATCACCGTTTTTAATTTTTGACAGTATAATTATGCAATATTTGGGTAGAAAAATTTCCCAAGATGGCCGCTCAGAGGCTGACATCATAAGCAGAATACAACAGGCAAAAGTCGCCTTCAACAAAAAATCAGAAATCTTTGAATCCCCCAACATAGATTTTAAAGGTTAAGAAAAACTTGATTAAAACTCTTGTATGGAGTGTGCTGATGTATGACAGCGAAACATGGACCATCGGCCAGAGCACGTCCGGGAGGCTAGCGGCCTTTGAAATGTGGTGCTACAGGCGCATAGCGAGGATCTATTGGTCAGAATATATACGAAATGACGAGGTGTTGAGCAGGGTGGGCGAAAAGAGGCGGCTCCTTATCAAAATCGCCCAACAGCAAGCAATTTGGATAGGCCATAATATAAGGCATTCGGGCCTTCTTTTAACCATCGTCGAGGGAAGGCAACAATCGTAGAGGCCGCCCGAAATTAAGCTACGTTTTGTTACTGACGTTGAAGGTTGTAGCCAATTCTGTCACGGTTTGAGATACTTTTTGTGGTTGGAGATCCATTTTAGCTTTCAATTCGTCCGGTTGTCTACGGGGCTTGTTGTGTATATACTTTACAGTATTCACTCTCTGAGCCAAAATAACAATTACGCAATTCCTGCGCATTCCTTTGTTTTATAATGCTGATGTGCGTCATCTGAATGTCAATGTAGAACGCTTCAATAAACTGGAACGCCTTCAAAACGTATATATGTGTCCATTTCTTCTTCAACCTCAAGAATTTCTATCACATCACATATTTCCGCAATAAATTGTTTTACTAAAATGTGGGTTGGTAGGAAAAAATTTCCAGCTTACAATAATTATTTTGCCATTGTAATAATATGTATACAAAAAATGAATGAATAAATAAAGAGCTTAACAGCGCCAGAAACAGAGAGCGACCGCGGAAGACGTGACCAGAATACCCAGATATTGGAAGATGGTCCTGTTAGGAATCTCAACAATCGAGCTTGCATGCATGTCGAAGATGTATGTATGTGGAAGAGGCGAGAGTTGTGTGTCAGGACAGAAGAGTCTAGACAGAAGAGGCGCTCATTTATCTCTGCTTACCCCCACGGAGAAACGACGTGATGGTAAGTAGGTAAACTAATAAGAATTCAGAATATTTTGAGTTTGTTCAAATCTTTCAGAACAGTGCTGGATTTATGTCACAGAGACATTATTAATCAATTAATGTATATTATAGATATCTCACAGAGACGAAACTGTATTAATTATGGGAAAGTAGGTATAGAAGTCATTTAGGTGTAACAGGACTTATGACCTGTCTTTTTATGGTTGGCTTAAGTGATCACTTTACACAATTATAACATTCGCCATTTCCACCCATGATAGAATATACCATGCTTATTCATTTTTTGGAAGTTGTATATATGTTCAAATTGCGTGAAGCTTTCATATATGAGTTGTAAGCGCCATTTCCATGCGGCCTGTACAAAGCCATTTTCATTCCCCTAAATCCCCACAGATGTCGCTAATGAGAAAATCTACAATTGATTTACGGAATTTTGGGAGCAATATACGTTGTGTAATGAAATTCATCCGAA
>JADDOH010020463.1:0-11747 GCA_016648135.1 Agrypnia vestita | reverse complement strand
TCAGGAAACACGAAGGGTTGGCCGCCCAAATGGCCGAGACCGTCGCTCTCAACAGAATCGAGTCGGAAATGCACGCGTCCGTCAACAGCGGCATGAGCGGAAGCGAGGACGAGGATTACTCCAAGGACCCGGATGGAAAGCATCCGGAAAGCGAACGCAAAGTTCGAGTGAGGACGGCCATCAGCGACGAGCAGCAAGCGATACTAAAGGAGCATTACGCTCGCAACCAGAGACCCAACCGCGAAGAGTTTAAGAGAATCGCTCATCAGCTAGGATTAGACAATCGCGTAGTGCAAGTCTGGTTTCAAAACAATCGCGCTCGAGTTCGCAGGATGACTCAGTCGCTGTCGTTTTCGGAGCAACCCTTAGATTTATCGACGAAGAAATCCGCGTACTCCACGACGTCGAGTCCCGCGGTGTCACCTTCGTGCAACGCGTCGTTTGTCCATTCCGATTCGGGAGAGGAAGCCGTCAACTTGAGCCAGAAGTCTTCGAGGAGTCCGACCCCGTACCGCCACCCGTACCAGCCAAACTATCAACATTCCAATTGTTCCTCATCGTCGATAGCCGATTTCAGGCACTCGCCGTCGCCCAACGATGTCCACCACAACGGGATGCGGCGGCTCCCCCAAGCCCAGTACAAGATGCAGCCCAGTCCCAGCGTGGGGCTGGTCCCCGCGGACAAGCTGACGGCCTACAGCCCCGACGCGATGACCCATTCGCCCTTGCTGAACAGCCACCTGATTTCCGACATCGGAAGGACGCTCAGCTCGAGCCCGGGGTCGGAGAGGCGCTCGTGGACCGAGGACTCCCGCGTGTCGCAGGACATCGACGGGGAGGATCCGTCTTCGAAGAAGATCCGCGCGAAGAGCCTCGGAGAGCCTAAAGAGCCGGAGGGGCAGTTTGTCTGCGACCAGTGCGACAAGACCTTCGTCAAGCAGAGCTCTCTGGCGCGCCACAAGTACGAACATTCTGGTAAGTTATTTCAATTTTAATATAACCATTTCTTTTATTATATACGGCATGTCGCGTAATTGACGCAAACCCTGAAAGTACTTTGTCAAGAATCGGCTACTGGTCTAAAATGTTCAAGCAACCATGACCTGATTTCAATAGTTATGGAGATATGCAATATCAAAGTTTGCATTTTTTTTTCAATATTTCTGACTTATTTTTTGCAAAAAGTTGAACTATCATTACATTAACTTATATCGATTATGAAAAATTCATTTACTTCAATACAACTTAATAAAATGATAAAATCTTTGTAAAAAAAAAACTTTTTTCAATTTTTGTAATGTTTTTATCATTTTATTTAAGTTGTATTTAAGCAAATAAACTTTTCATAATCGATATAAGTTACTGTAATGATAGTTCAAATTTTTGCAAAAAAAAGTCAGAAATATTGAAAAAAAATGCATGTCTCCATAATTATTGATATTAGGTCATGGTTGCTTGAACATTTTAGACCAGTAGCCGATTCTTAACAAAGTACTTTCAGGGTTTGCGTTAATTACTTGACATGTTGTATCTAGTGCAAAATATAAAAATTCAACTCTTCTGTAACACTGTTTTTTTGTTAAATTAATACAAGATATAAAAAAGAAAGTTAAATTTCTCTATAATTCCATCACTCAGTCATGCCACAAATTCTCTATATGCCATAAATTAATTCTATTAATCAGTGATGCCATAAATTCTCTATAATTCCATTTCTCTATAGTGCCATATATTTATAGCAGATATTAAAAAGGAATGTTAAATTCCTTTATAATTCCATTGCTCCCAGACGAGATAATAATTTGTAAGATATGCACCTTGCGTGCAGGGTGTCTCGTAGCTAGTAGCAAAAGTTTAGAAGAAGAACTCTTCATCATTTTGAATAGAAAATATTCTTTACACTGTGGATGAAATGTCGACAGTTACGGAGACAAGTGACGTCAAAGTTTGCTTTTTTTTGTAATATTTTGTTTTTGAAATTGAATAGACTCCCCGAAGTTTTTGCTGCTAGCTTCCGAGAAACAACAAGGATTACATTTAACATTCTCCATTTAGTTCATCAAGACTTTTTTGTACTTATGAGATTTTTATTCAGAATTAAGTATAAAATATATTGTTTTAAATAGGTCTAGGCGACCCCTGGCTTCTGATACCGGAGGTTCCAGGTTCGATTCCTGGTGAGGTTATGCGATTTTTTTCAAACTTAGGTGTTCTGTAATGTGCTTCACTACAGTAAATTTTTAAAAAAGTGTCAAATATTTATTACGACAGTTATAATGAAATAAATTCTACTAAAGAAAATTCTACTTTGCGTTGTGTGTTCAAACAGATTCCATCAGACCACCAAGTTAGTCCCATTTTCATAGCACAGGTGTTAATCTTAATTTGAAAGAAGTAGAAATATTGATGTGACCACAGAGTATATAAAATTACAGAGATGAACTAAAACCAATCTTTAGGAAAGGAGATTGGGTCACAGCGAAAGAATGTCCCCCCCTGTGTATGTTTAAGATACATCTATACCACAATTAAAGTATTTATTCTTGCATAATTAAGTCCTCTAATACTTAAACAAAACTTATGTTTTACAACAAACTTTTTTTTTAAATTTCGTTCCATACCGAGTCTCTTAAGTAAAAATGTCTTCTTGTAATAAAACGTGACTTATTTACTAAGACATTGTACCTTTTTATAAATGTTTTTGAAATTTGCAAGCTCATAGTAATCTTTTAAACAAGCCAAACATATAGGAACCTATCGCGGCACTAGGTGAGCTACCTAGAAAATTTTTATTAGTTCATGTCTACTTATTTTCGTGGTCTGTAGATATGTCACATGTTCTGTAAATGATTTTTATGTAAAAAAGTTAATGTATTTATCTCAATTAAGTCTCTTGCATAGTGTCAGTTTTGTTTCTTTACCCCTCAATTTATTGGCAGAGTTTTTCCATTTTTAATCAACTCTTCACCCTTGCAGGTCAGAGGCCGTACAAGTGCATCGAGTGCCCGAAGGCCTTCAAGCACAAGCACCACCTCACGGAGCACAAGAGGCTCCACACCGGTGAGAAGCCATTTCAGTGCTGCAAGTGCCTGAAGAAGTTCTCCCACTCCGGATCCTACAGCCAGCACATGAACCATCGGTATTCGTACTGCAAACCATACAGAGAATAGACTTTAAGGACTATGTTCACCAAATCGGCTAGTTATTCCACTCTGCCAGTTTTTTCGCATCACCTTTCAGCTTGAAAACACCAAATGATCGATGTACTTCCTATGTTCACATAGTTTAGGCAAATGTTCCTTCCTTGTTGCATTGTCTCGCACGGAGCAAATATTACCCACCGTGATTTGATTTCTTTAAAACCGAGTCATTTTCTCAACATCCGTATCTAATTTTCAAAATTTCTGATAACTTACTCAATAGGATGACCAGATTTCAGTCTGCTTAAACCTTGAGATTTTCCAAGCAGTACGGTGAAACATATTTTATATTCATTGATCAAACAATCTTACGGTTACGTTAATTTTATAAATTATTATAAAATTCGCGTAATCCAGAAAAATTATAACAAAAGCTGGTCACCATATTTGTCAAGCGGGTAACCATTCTTCTGACGTGGTTATCAAGGGTCCCCACTCAAGTTTGACAATTGATTGTTTTGTCTGTCAACAACCAGAATCAACGATAATAATTTTGTTTCCTACTAGGAGTTTTAAAAATATTTTAAATATTGCATAATATGCTATTTGTACATAAAGTCTAGCTTCCAGTCATATACTGTAACAGTCTATAGTTAAAGGTTTAAATAGTTAAATAAACACTATTGAATAAACAAACAAATTACCTTGCTTGACTGGTTAAATTTAAATTGTTTGATTAATCTAATTGTTAAAAAAATCTTATCTCGATTCTTCTCTTAAGACTCTAATTAAGATATATAGTGTTGAAAAATGACATTGATTTTTTCTTAAAGTTTAAGATATTTATAAAATTGAATATAAAAACACTACATTGAAAATGAAAACAATAACTCATTGAAAATTAATATAAAATTTAAATTTATATTTCGTAAAAATGTCTCCTCTTTACACAATGTTAACAATGGCCAAATCTTTTTATGTGATTGTAAAATTTTATTCCTAAGATTACTTACTTATTTGGTTAATATCTTTAATCGATAATCATTTACATTATTTAACTGGTACCTGTACCTACATACTCAAATGTGTTAGTCTTACAATGAATACTTATTAAGTAAGTTCTCGTGGATTTTATGTGCCAAAAATATTATTACGTGATTACCTAAACCAAATTTAATTTAATGGTTTTAACCGATTTTGTTAAGCGACCGCGCCGCGAATCGGGCGGGTTTACCTGTGTTTGTGCCATTAATAGATGCTTTCAAGCCAAATTTACCATATTATTTAGCCATATTATTGCTGTGACGTATATTTTATAACGGTATTTCAATGAAAATTCTTCAATGGATAGTTCTAATTTCTATCGTCCTGAATAAAAATATATTATTACGCTTGTAAATAAAGAGATTTCTATAATGTTGGGATCGCGTGCCAAGTATATTTACTTAATAATACGTCGATGCTGTGTAAATACTAAATGAGCGTCGTGCAAGTTCTGCGTAAATGTTAATTGCTTAAAGTGACTTGCGTGTACACTCTGCATTGACTCAATTTCAATCTATTGTAAATTTAAGTAATTTTCCTTAATTAAAACCAAATATTTGTATCACTTTAACATATTACATTTTAATAAAATTCCTGATATTGTATTAGTAAGCCATTATTTAAAATTATACTATGTAGAATGTATTAATAGAAGTATTAGATTAAGAAATTATTTATTTATTTCAGTATCGTGACTCTTTGTGCCATATTAATTCAAACACAGCCTATGGTGTTTATGTAAAATGACAATATGTATTTACACACTTTTGCTACAATAGGTTAATTTATTAATGATATTTTTTTATCCATTGATTTATCATTTGGTTCATTCAGTGAAGTTACTCATATCTTTGAAATGAAACATTACCCTACCCCTTGTAGTATTCATTTTATAATTTTAAACAATAATATAAAATGGAGAGGCGCCAAGCCTTGTGACATTATTTTGAGTATTCTTCATTGAATCAGCCAAATGTTAGTAAAATCAAGTTGTATATTCATACATCGAACACTAACGCAAACATACTGTGTCATTCCAAAATATTTACTCTGCAAAAATTGATAATGAAAGTTATGTTTCGAAAGTATATTGTATTAGACATAAGATCTTGAATATATATACATATATATAAATTGCATTAAATGGATAGTTTATTATATATCTTTAAAATTATATTTATATACATACTTATAAATAAAAATAAAAAAAATATTCTGACAATAAATAGGGCATTACTGCCACTTTGTGCAGCGAAACATTTGTATCTTAAATTTTATATATTTTTTCTGTTGTTTTCTTTTAAATTTGATTTTATTATTTGTTACTTTGTGATGTAAAAAAACCCACTTAAAATCAGAATTATGTTTTCAGAAAAATACCTTGTCGTTGGGTGAATTTAAAGCCATAATGATGTAATTTTGCTCATTTAGTATGGAGTATTTAAAACAAAATGTTAATATTTGAACATCAATCCACTATAAAAAGAGTTATCTCACTTCCAGTATTTTTGATTTTACATTGTTTTTATTTTTTTTGTGTACTTCATACTTCTTCATGAATCTCTCGTAAAGGTGTAGCTTAACATCGTATTTTCTGTAGCATTCTTAATAACTAGTTTTAGAAGTGCTTAACATGCCAAACATAACAGGCCAAATTCGCCATTCATTTCTTATGAATCTGTTATGCGATTGCCAGTTTTATATTCAAATGAAAATATTATAATCAGTTTCTATTATTCTGGAAAATACCACAGTTTTAAAATATGAAGAGAGAAATGAACCTGGAATTGTCGGTCTTTAAAAGCGTTCTTGATTTAATGATCCACGAATGCTAATATTTTATTATGTTGTAAACTTGGCTAAATAATTTTTAACGGTTGCTATTTCTCAAATACGATTATGTATTGTAGCACGTCAAGTAGTGTTGTCAATAACAAACCTGTAAATAAGTTAACACGTTATCTATCGAGGTTTCTGATACAACGAAATGATATAAAATGTATCTATCGCAGTGTGCATTATTGCTTATATCGAAAGGGTTAAACCTTACGTACAACGAATTTGCACAGATTCTTTATGTCCGTCTCATTTCCATTTTTTATGTTTATATATAAGCTTGTCGTATTCACTTTATTGAAATCTAAATATGGGCTAGATAAACCAAAGATTACTTAAGATAGTTAGCCAACATTTTAATTGACACACAAACCTGTACATTCAAAATCGTGAAGTCAAGAAATGTTTGGAGTGTATCATTAACACCTTTATTTGCTTAGTAGTTGTATTAAATATCCAAACTTTTTATTTAATAAAAAGTATTTGTATCCATGTGTTATTTTTTTAAGAAATATTGTTATAAATATTGTGATGCGCAGAAACTTGCCATTCAATGATTCATTGTATTATTTTCTTATCTTTTTTTTATTTTTCATATTCTAAGAATGTTGTTGAATCAACCACCAAATTTGTCACATTTTTATTTCATTATAAAAACTAATACAGAATTTATAGTCACTGTGTGTATACAAATATTGATCTTAAGAGGTAACATGATTATTTTTTAACATATATTTAGAAGATATTATATAAATAAATATACATAATAGATATTATTAAATAGTATTCAGCATGAATATTTTACTCACTATGTATAGAAATACATAAAATTAATATTGAACTTTTGTGTTCTCCTTTATTCATCCTTACCTTGTACAGTCAATCATGAGAGATATTTATTCTCTCGCTTATAAAATAGTTGGCACTAAAGTTCTGAAGTGTCCATTCCGAAATTCCCTGTATGTGAAGTATACAGCGATAGTCGAACTGTTTTTTAACCAGTTATACATGGTACAGTTATTTGAGATTTGTGTCTGATTGCATTGACGATTAGTAAATTAGATATAATTATGGTCTAGTACTCATGTACCTGTCGAACTGTGATAAATCAGTTACCAATCATTAACACAATCAGATACAAATCTCAAATAACAGTTGGTGTGTCACACCGTAAAAAAACACCGTCAACAAACGGTGATCAATATGGCATCCAGAAAGGTCGTAAAAATATGACAATACCCCAGAATACACAAACCAGAAGATTCTTTCTAAACGGCCGTGAAAACTTAGCATTCTTAGCATTATTCTATGAAAATCTGGTTCAAATTTCTGCACGGTTTTATTTGACTTGTATTAATCCTAATATCAATCATAATAGTCTTAACGTTTTATAAATGATATGTCAGAAATAATTTGATAAAAATAATGCAAAGTTTGATATCGCTCATTTCATCCAAAGTGTTAATAATATCTTCTATTCGCAAATTAATGAAGAAGTCTCCCCCAAAGTTTTCACTACATGCTACAAGACATTCTGTATATGATAAAATATTCAGAATTGGTTAAAAATTTTAGTTACCACAAATCATAGTGCTACACTAATTTCCCATGTCCATGTTTGAGGGTTAGTAAAGGTACATATATGTTTTGGGCAAGTCATTCTAATCCCTGAGCAAAACATGTAGATATAATTCATAGATTTTACTTTGCTCACAGCTTTGTGCTGAACTCTACTTGTTCTTCTTCCGGTTATTAATCTCCGAGAGAAATCTCATCTGTGGACACAAGCTATAAGAATTCCCAGATTGAACATTTCCAAAGAATACCTCCTCCGAGTTACCTGCTTATAGCATTGACTCCATGACTTTGAAAAGTATGGGGCATTTTCGCTTATAATATTACCGAGAAACATGCAAGAAAACTTAGCATTCACATCTGGAGAACAGGGGGCATGCAGTGAGAACTTTGAATGAAATTTAAGCATGACATTTACATGAGCGTATATTTAGAAAAAAAAATCGAGTTAAAAAATTCATCTGCGTAAAAGTCACACTCATTGCACGCGCCTCGTGGGAACTATCTGTAGAAAGCAGTGGTGAAAGCTCCTAAGGCGAGTAGCCTGTAGTAGTAGATGACGTACATCATCGCTTGGCCATGTTAACCAATCAATATAAAACAAGATTCACAAGTTCAGGGAAACTCCGTTTAGAAAATGCAGGTATGATAAATATTTCCAAATTAAGCAATGTACCTACCTAATGCAAAAAACCACACTTTTTTAGATTCCTTTTAAATATTTTTTAGGTTAGACATCTGTGAGACAATATTACATTGCTTTCAGGCAATGATAAATTCAAAAGTTTAGGAAAATTCGTTCATTGACTCGTGGATAAAATAAATATTGAAATGGAGTCAATGGGTGGAGTAAATAATTCGAAATTTGAATTTTTTTAAATGTGTAGGTAGGTCTAAAATGTTCTTAAATGTATTTATGGGAGAGGATTAGAAAGCATCCTAAATATGTACATAAATATAATATGTAATTCTCTTATATTACTCAAAATATAAATAAATAAACGCGGAACGCGGTGGTATTTATTGGTTAAACTTTTCTGCAGTTTCATTAATGGAAATGTGACATCTAATGACGAATGCGTGAAATATTTTTTAAACACTTCCAAGATTTTAACATTTGTTTGCCTTGTCCTCAAAAGATGTCTCATTATTTAATTTGCCAAATACAGTAACATTTTGTAAAATATGTAAATGATTTGAACAGTCATTTTCATTCAGCTCAAAAACATTAATAATTTGATTGCAAATGGGGTAATATTATACAAACATTTGATCAAGCGACTGCTGTGATGGGAATGGTAAAGTGACACCTAGCGACGAATAATTAAAAGATTTTTAAGGCTATCCAACATTTGAACATTTGTTTGCATTTTGGTCAAAAGATGTCGCAACTTTAGTTTGAAGTAATCGCATGTTATATCTCCACTACCGTTATAATATTTTGGAATTTATTCAAATTAGAATATTAATACAAATACTTTTTGTTTAGGTTAGCCATTCCGATCAATGAACTCATTGTTTATGTTAGTCCCTCGATTGGAGGATTCCTTATGAAGACAAAGAGATGAATCTCTACCCTTTAACCTGTTCAGCCCTTTAGGTCATTGAACTCATTAAATTGTTTATGTTAACATCATAAAAATCCCTTCGAAACAAAGAAAACAAAGAATAAGATGCATCACTGTGTTTCTGATTTTTGCTCTGTAAAGTTCTTCACAAATAAATTTATTAATTCTCCTGTAGTGTTTAACTGGAGCAAAATTCTTTAAATACTGATACATCCTGTGCGGGAAATTTAATTGGCGCAGCCGGTAGGATCCTCGAAGAAAGCTTGGATAAAACTCTCGAAGCTCTTCTGAAGTGTCAACTTTTAATCGAGGATTCGAGCCCAGAAGACTTTTGGACTTCGGAACCAGTCATCCACGGGGCGTATGAAGAAGACCAGACCAGGCAGACGATTGGCTGATCGGAGGACTACTGTGAGTACGCTTAATTTCGCTTCGCTTTACGCCTCCTTTCAATTTCATTGTCTCCCTATCCCATCTTCTTTGTGACGTTCCCAGCTTTATCGCAAAGCAACCACTGTATCGCACAGTATCGTTGTATCGCACAACGTAATTTTAATTTTAAAATAAATTATTATATTTTAAACAAAAGTATATAAATTGAAGAAATAAAAAGAAGAATTTAAAGAAATTATTTAAAAATATAAATTGATAATTATTAAAAAGGAAAATAATAATAATAAAAATTATGACAAAATGATGATGATCAGAAGAAAGTAAAATATATTAATGAAGAAAGTGTTTTATAAACGAAATAAATAAATGGAGAAGCAAGTTGAAAAAATTAAAAATATAATGGAAGCAAACATCTTAAAACTAAATATATATAAATTAAAAATTAAGTGACAAAAACTTAATTGAAAAGCATTTGGGAGTAAAATATAATTTAAAAAAAAAAATTAAATTAAATCAAGTGACGAAGATAGAATTGTTAAAACATTTGGTGATTATATAAATAAATAAATATGTCCTTTAAAAATATATTGAAGATAATAAAATATGAATTAACATAATAGTACTGATATGTCACAACAAAATAAAATATTGAAGGAAATTAAAAATTAAATAAATTTATAATAATTACACATCAAGAATATAAACACTATAAATCAATATGGCTACGATAGATGATGTCTTACAAAACGTGATAAACCTAATACCAACATTCAATGAACAATCTGAAAACTTATTAAGATTTTTTAGTTCTTGCGAATATTTACTTAAATTGTACGCAGATAATGTCGACCGCGAGAATCCTGTAAACGAATACCTTCATAGAATTATTATAAGCAAAATAGAAGGAAGAGCCTTGCAGTTAGTGCAAAATCGAGAGGATATTAAAAATTGGGCCGATGTAAAAACAGTACTGATAAAAAATTTTGGCGAGCACCGAAGCGAAGACAATCTTATTCGAAACTTAATATACCTTAAACCCAATAGAGGTGAATCATTCTATGAATTCGGAAAAAATATTCAGTATGCAAGGTGCGATCTTTTTACAAAATTGCAGTTCTTAGATATACCCACACAAGAAAAAAATGTTAAAATAAAATTTTACGACAAGATGGCACTGCAAACCTTTTTAAGAAATCTAACGGGACAGATTAGTATGGCCGTAAGATTGAGAGACCCTCCAACTCTAGAGAAGGCTATGACTCTGGCATTAGCGGAAGAGCATTTTATGTATATGCAAAATAATTACAACAGCTTCACACAAGTATATCAAGTAAGCACTGAAACCACAACTTCGCATTCGCCGTATAAGCAGAACGAAAATCCGGAGTGGACCGTAGCAGACTTATTCCATCAAGAAGAGTCGTTCCCAGAAGAAATCGTCGAAGACGACTGCGAAGAAGACCAAGAGCACTTGAGAACAATTGAATACTACGAGCCTGAGCGAATACTAAAAAGAGGCTTCCATACTGAACCAATATCCGAGCCAACAGCGGAAGAAATTGTTTATTGCCATGCAACGGAAAAAGAAGACGGAAATTTTATTGACGAAATAAATGATAATGGATTTGAAATGCTTTACGCAGCAGAAAACGACGAAGATTTTAAAATTCCTGCCACCCCACAAGAAAAGGAAAACCCAGCGTTGGCCGAGCCTTTATCTTTCTATACATCAGATTCCATAGAAGTAAACGACACGAATATTCAGTTCCTGAAAAACGACGTTACAGAGGACTACATTCAAGAAAAAAATCCACCGAATCCTGTATTCGACAACAAAGAGCAGCGAAAATTTTTAAAATCGTGTTCTGAGAATAAAGAGATTTTCCACTCTAAAAAGCTATCCCTAAACAATATAAACAAATTAAAGCCAAAGATAAAATCCAAAAATAAATCCAAAAATAAAAGTAAAATAAAATTCAATTTAGAATCGTCAAATAATACACCAGTATTTGCCGAAGCAGATATAAAACCCAATATCACGGCAGGAGAAGGAATTGCTAAACAATTAAAATTACCTGAACAAAAAAAATTAAAAGGAATTTTTTTAAATAATATTAAAAAAGCAATGAAAACCGCTGTAATACCTTATAATACTACTGCAGACCTTATGCCCGTAAATCGAGTATTTGAA
>JADDOH010020458.1:15001-25745 GCA_016648135.1 Agrypnia vestita | reverse complement strand
AGTGAAGTAATTGAAGTGAAGTAATTGAAGTGACGTAAATGAAGTGAAGTAACGAAATGAAGTAATAGTGAAGTAAATTTAGAAATGAAGTGAAGTAATTGTAATATTAATGAAGTAATGAAATGAAGTAAGTGATGAAATTTTTAAATAATGAAATGAAGTATTTTTTTCCCAAATAAAAAAAGGTCGCCAGCCAGATTTCTTCTTTCTTCGTTCGATTCCAAAAAATTTTCAAAGCATGGGGGAGGGGGGGGGTTGTTAGCAGTTTCCCCACGCAGATTCTCCTTCCGTCCTTGGCTAGAATATCACTTCCCAAAAATTCTTCAATGGGTTCCAAAATTTTTCCCAAACCAATGGGAGGGGAGGGGAGTGAGGGTGGGGTTGTTACAGTTTCCACAGAGATTTCTTCATACATCTACATCGACCCAAAAATTTCACGTAAAAAGTGCACTATTTAAAGTATGTTTCTCATACTTTCGAGAACTTTGAAGTGTATGTACTTTGTAGTGTTCGCTTTGAAATGAAGTGTACTATTTGAAGTTTATACTTTCAATAACTTTGGTGTTTGTAGTGTGCACTACACTTCAAAACGTGCGAAGTGTGCACTTCAATGTAATGTAGTACTACATTGTAGTAGTGAGTACAGAGCGGACCCATCACTAGTGTGCATGCATGCGTACAATGTTATGGAACCTTCGAGAGAATTCGTAGTGTTGTCAGTAGTCAGTAGGTTCATCATCTCATTACAGTATGTTTTTTTAGTGTCTCGTTAAAAGTAAAATAAAATACGACGTGGGCCCTGACGCCTGGCGTTCGATCCTGCGAGCCCTCGCCCCGGTCCTGGCGGCGGGCGTGTCGTGTCAGGTGTCGTGAGAAAGGCGCGCTGGGTTATGTAAATCAACCAGTTTGGTAATGCCCCTTGTATGCTAATGCCGCCGCATTGCCGGTCAAGTTCAAGACCGCCTCGGGTCGGAGCCTCAACTGGAGGAACGGTTATCGGAGCAGCGCCTCGTCCTCGACAATCGAGGCAGAGTTGTCACATGAAGATGTTGCGAGTGTCTGATGCGGTGGTGGCGAGCTCACAGAAGAACAGCCTTGGAAAATGATTAATTGATTTTCTTAGCAGTCCGTATTTTATTTTATTTGGGTTTCAGACAGCTGTGTGGTACAATAGAGCCAGGTATCCAAGAATTGCTATATATTGATTGGCTGTATCATCATCATCATCACTCTTGGCACTACAACCCTTGGTGGGTCTTGGCCTCCACAATCCACAATAATCTTCCTCCACTCATCTCGGTCTAGTGCCAGCTCTCTCCAGTTCCGACGCTCTAAGTCAGAGATGTCTTTAAGGACGTTGTCATTCCATCTTAATTTTGGCCTTCCTAAGCTCCTTCGCCCTATTGGCCTTGAGTTTAGCAGGGACTTTGGTGCTTGATGCTCGGATATTCTCTCCGCATGACCAAGCCACCGAAGTCTTCCCAGTTTTATAAATTTTGTGACGTTTGGCTCCTTAAATTGATTAATTGTATATGATACTCTATAATATGTATTGAGTCCCTTGTGGCTTGTCTTTTGTTATTTATGGTTTTCTTTTATTTGGTTTAAAAAGTCTTATTTAAGACCAAATAAAAGAATAAGCAATTAATAAAAACTGTGGAGTGTTTTGCTGTATGGATGTGAGACATGGTGCATTGGCGACAGAGAAAAAAACGATTGGAAGCTTTCGAGATGTGGACCTACAGACGTGCCCTAGAAATTTCCTGGAGAGACCACATTACGAATGAAGAGGTTCTCAGCAGGATCGATGAAACCAGGCACATGATGAACACCATCTCGAAAAGGCTTGCAAAATGGGTGGGGCATATTTTACGCCATGAAAATCTGCTCAAAACTATACTGGAGGGAATGGTAGAGGGAAAGATTGCCAGAGGGCGCCCTCGCCGTGAACATCTTGAGCAAGTGTGCCGAGATATGAATTGTGTCTCCTACACAGAGCTGAAGAGGATCGCCGGAAACCGAGTGGAACGGAGAAGAAGATGTTCTTTGCTGCAAACCAATCCCACGGATTGAAACCCAAGGAGAAGAAACGTCTCTTTCTTATTTTTGATTTCTTTTATTCACCATCATCAGTGGCTCCACAGCGCATTTTGGGCCTTCGCCTCCTTTTACATTCCACTTCATCTTCGATCCTAAATAATCCAAAATCCTTTTATATATTATCTTATTATGGATATTGGATGGATAAAATCCAGTATTGTGTTCTTAATAATCCAGTAATGTGTCCTTAAAAATCCAGTATTATGTTCTTCATAATATATCCTGATTAAGGGGGGTACCATTAATCAAGATATATTATAAATATTTCATAGAGACGTAGTTATATTTTTATGTAGGAAAGTAGTTATCGAAGTCTTTTTGGGTGGTGTGCCATCCTCTCTGCCTACCCCTGCGGAGAAACGGCGTGATGGTTAGTTAGTTATTGAATAATAATCCCGCAGTGGACGAATCCAGTAATTGTGTTCTCAGAACATATATTTAAAATATTGTCAGAATTATATTAATTCACAGTCCGACAGCTTCCATGGCGCTGGACAGCTGCCAGCCTGTTCCGTGAGCTGCTCTAAAGGCCAACACAGTCGTGAAACGCTGCAAAATAAATATTGTTAGAGTAAAAAAAAATATAGCATCAGAGATACAAATATACTGAGAGGAAAATGTCGGATTCTCGCGGGTTTTCGGAGACCACCTGTCGTTTCACGGGTCGTGACAAATAAAGACAATGGAAATTAACTAGCGAATTATTAATTAGTGATTAATTAATTATTAAATGGACAAAGTCACCTTGTACGAGATAAATTCATACACTATTCTTGAAATCACACTACTTCGCAATGTATCAATCGTCTATGAACACTTTGTTATCGCTGGGAACACTTATTTAACACTCGATAAAACATTTCATCCAATTTTCGCACGTAGTAAAACACTTTTATTTATCGGTAAGAACTCGCTCGATACCTTTGGCCCCGATTGTCGTCCGCGGCTTATTTCGTACCGATAGAAATTTCAAAACAAAACTCAATTTCGCAGCTGTTAGTCCTGCTTGTGTATGCAAAAAGCTGGTTTTTCGAACCTCCTATATTATTCTAATGTTTACCATAATAATTTTATTCTCTTCGTTTCCAGACGTTTGTAGACGTTCGATCTTATTTTGTTGTCATCGACATATTATGAGTGATTCTGTACGAATCTCTTTTACCATCTCATTACAGTATTCTTATTATAAAAATCAGAAGATAAATATTTTTTTTACTTATGTATATCTAAGAATTGAATTTGTTCACAACAAAAGTAATTTAATGTATTTGGGCTCAATAATTGTCACTGCCAATAACGATATACGTACAACAATCTTGATCAAGTTGCAAGCTTTGTCATGTGGACTTTAGGATTAGCCGCGGAGCAAATACAATAGCCATACATAAACGATGTGATGTTTTGTTTGTAAACATATAGGTACAAAGGATGTAGCCGCACCTCATAAATCATGACGTTAAGTAAATAGTAAAAAATGGCGAATTTAACGGTTCCACCCTAATTCAAATAGGGTGCTACTAAATCTTGTTATTTGTATGAAGTGGAAATAGCTTAAAATGAAATCTTGGTGAAGTTATGTCTTCTTCATTCAATTTTGAATAGAAAATGTTCTTTACACTGTGTGTAAAAATGTCGACAGTTACGGAGATAGGCGACATCAAAGTTTGCATTTTTTTCTATTTCTGTGTTATCTTTTGTAGAACGATAGTCCTCCATGAAAGTAATTTATACCGAATAATATAAATTTTAGTGTTAATGTTTCTAGGCCATAATACAACATCGGTAGGATACATGTATCGAACATTTTTCTTTTTAGGCATACTGGGTTTTCTTTATTTTCAAACAAGTGTTTCAATTTACCAAATGCTACCCAGCCCAGACCTATTCTCCTTGGTATTTTTGCTATTTGGTTTTCTTTTCCCAGCTTTATCTTATGACCAAGGTACACATATTCGTCAACTGTAAAGTGTACACAGTGCGCCATGGAAAGGCATATAATCGGCGTGAGCCTTCGAGATAAAATCAGAAATGAAAAAATAAGACGCCGGACAAATGTTTCCGATATTATGGACCGTATTGCGAAACTAAAATGGCAGTGGGCTGAACATGGCTCGACAGGAGGATACTAGATGGGCACCCAGAATCCTACAGTGGAGGCCCTGGACGAAAAGTAGAAGCGTCGGAGAACCTCCCAAAAGATGGTCTGATGACATATTTCAGGAAAAAAATGGATGCGAAGGGGGAGAAACAGAGATGAATGGAGGAAAATGGAAGAGACCTACATCCAGCAGTGGAGGGAAAAAGGCCAAGAAAGAAGAAGAAGAAGAAGATAGTACAAACTATTTTGTGTTCCTGCCATTTTTGTTTGTGGAAGCCTAAAATCCCCCCTACTTCTCGTAGAATAAGTGTGGACTTCGGAATTGTATTTCATATTTTTGTGCATATATATTGGAACTAATCGGTTTTTTATTTTATGTATCAAGAATAGGACATTTAGGAGACGTGGGGCAAAGAAAGCACAGCAAATTGCTGCTAAATGGAGTCCAGCCCAGTCAGGACTTTCTGCAGAGCTGCTAAATCTGGAGTCGTGCTGTGGAACCGTCAGCTAACTACCGAAAACACGTTGTGTGTTCCATTCATGTATTATAATCGGTACTACCTGTTTAACCGGTACAGCCAGGTATGTACTAATGTTTTATTACACCACTATACAAGCTTGGCTCTGCATCAGGACAGAGCCCATGTCACCCGCAGGAAGTCTTGAACATGTTCATTGAAAGGTGGGTGAAATGTAGTAATTAAAGATTTGAGATATATGACGGTCGTTCGACATATTTAAGTACTGATATAAAACGGATATTTTATACGAACCGTATAGATAGATGTGTTGAAATACGATTCTCGACGTTTCGCTGGAGTCATATATATATGAGAGGACACATTCCTCAGGAATGTGTCCTCTCGTCCCGGGGGAATAAGTTAGTAATACAAACGAAACACAAATTTCATTATTTATTTTTTATCCCTGGTGTAATAAGGGGTCCTGATTACATAAATGATGTCAAATTTTGGCGCAAGCAAGTTTAAAAAAAGTTATTTTACGTTTAAAACGAAACATTTTTGACACAAGAAACCGTAGAAAATTATCCTTCCTTATCGTATCCGGTACGGAAAAGGTCAATTTTGTGTTAAAAACGGAGATAAGCTCTTGGGAACAATAATATCCAAATTCAAATTCACAATCATTACTTCCTTCCTTTTAACTCGTGGCGTCTGCTTGCTTGATTGCTTGACGAAAAAACTTTGGATCGATTTTTAACTCTTTTTCCGTGATCCAATCGAGCTGAAACTTTGCAAGCAGACTCGTGGTGACGATCAAGAAGATCTATCAAATTTTCGTTAAAAAAAAATAATAATTTTGTTTTATTATATAATTATATTATATACATGGTTATTTGTAAAACATTAATAACCTCGCGGGTCTATATTCCTGCCTTGATTATGAGTCGAAAATGTTCAAGCTATTATGACCTAATATCAATAGTTTAGGAGATATGCGACATCAAAGTTTGCATTTTTTTTTCAATATATCTGGCTTATTTTTTGTAAAACATTGGACTATCATTACAGCAACTTATATCGAATATGGAAAATTCATTCTCTTTAATACAAGTCAAATAAAAAAATAAAAACCTTCGAATTCCAATTGGAAAACATTCCAATTAGAATTTTTTCAGGGTTTTTATCATTTTATTTAACTTGTATTGAAACGAATGAATTTTTCGTAATCGATATGAGTTACTGTAATGATAGTCCAACGTTTTACAAAAAATAGGTCATAAACATCGCAAAAAAATGCAAACTTTAATGTCGCATATCTCCTTAACTATTGATATTAGGTCATAATAGTTTGAACATTTTCAACTCATAATCAAGGCAGGAATATAGCCCTGCGAGGTTATTAATGTTTTACAAATAACCCTGTATATAAAAAAAGTATAATTTTGGATTTTTTAAATTTTTAATGGTTTTTTCGTACAAGTTGCATGAAGATTCCGACGCAAATGAAAATAGACACGAAACTCGAAAATGAGAAAGGCAGTATTGTAAAAACTTGGTTTTTATGGGTTACTTTTTTTTTAAACTTAAAATAACTGCTTTTAAACTAGCTTGCGCCAAAATTGACATCATTTATGTAATCAGGACCCCTTATTACACCAGGAATAAAAAATAAAAAACGAAATTTGTGTTTCGTTTGTATTACTAACTATAGCTGCCCCGGGTCCTCCTGTGTAGTACATCCTTGAACCCTGATGTGGGTCGTTGATGGTAGAATAGGATTAGGTAGGAATCTACCTGTAAAGCGTAAATTGTGGACTAACTTTGTTACACCTATACGTATACATTACATGAGATTCTAGAAACAAGAAGAACGATAATCAAGAATTTCCCAACATTCTGGATGTTTTAGAATAAATCGGAAACATCTAGAAATAACAGTAGAACACGCGGAAATCTAAGCTCGATAAAATGAAAAACAGCGACATCACTGCTACGACGCTCAGTCTTCTTTTGACAGTAGCAAAAACCACAGATAAGCGAATGGGCAAGTGTTGGCGAAGCCGTAGAAACGGCGAGAAACAAGCGAACATTGGCAACCGGCGAATAAAAAGTACCTACGTGCGGAATATTGTAGTGCGAATTATGTGACTGTAATAGATGGACATGATTTTCTGTTCATCTCACAGTTGCACCTCCATACAGGGTGTAACAGAGCTAGTCTACAATACTTTACAGGTGGATTCCTGCCTTGATTATGAAGCGAAAATTTTTAAGCAATTATGACCAAATATCAATAGTTATAGACTTATGCAAAATCAAAGTTTGCATTTTTTCCAATATTTCTGACTTATTTTTTACAAAACGTTGAAGTATCATTACAGTAACTTATATCGATTACGAAAAATTCAATACTTTAAATAAAAGTTAAATAAAATAATATTTTCCAATTTGAATTGGAAGGTTTAAATCATTTTATTTGACTTGTATTAAAGATAATGAATTTTTCATACTATATATATAAATTACTATAATGATAGTCCAACATTTTGCAAAAAAATAAGTCAGAAATATTGAAAAAAAAAATGCAAAATTTGATATCGTCTATCGCCTCAACTGTTGATGTTAGGTCATGGTTGCTTGAACATTTTCGACTCACAATTAAAGCAGAAATCTACTTGTAAAGTAATGTGGACCAGCTCTGTTACACCCTGTGTGTCTTTTAATACAATCTAATCTGCCACACTTTCTTCGGGGTTTGAAGTTTCTGTTGGGTCGGAGTTTCGACTACCAAACACCAGATGTCCCACGTTCCTCTGTCGTTAGTTAACAATCTGCCGCCTGACATTTAAGTAGATTCACTTTAGATGAGCCACTTGCATTAGTGTGAGTAACAGTCCGTTTACAAAATCTCGTAACATTCTTTTTTTCAGTAAATGACAGCGCAAAAAATAAATATAAATATTATTGAAGTTGGTTTAAAAAAAATACAATTTCACAATTTATGTGTTACAGAGGGTATTACCACAGTATACCCAGAACAATAGTTTATCTCCGGCCTGTCGGCGAGTTATTAGCCTACTCTTGCGTTGACGCTAGAGTTGTCACTTTATTTTTACTCCCTTTCTTTTAACTCGTAGCGTCTGAGATTCTGACGCATAAGGTAGACACTAAACCCGAATAAAATTCAATTTCTTTTAATTGTTCAAAAATTGATGTGCCAATTTTACGCTGATTAACCTCAACGTTGACTTTTAAAAACTTACAGTCTTTGTGATAATCAACACACCTTTTTAGTAAAGCACCACAAACATAAAAAAGGCATTTTTTTCAGGAAGCGCATTTTTTTTCCAAAGCGACGGCTGCGAGCGCGAATGGCACCGAAGGCACGGCCCTTACTGCCGCCGCCTTGTGCCCCCCTATTCTATGTCAACGTGTGCGTCTCAGTGCGTGCGTACACGGCGCCGAGCACGCACGCACACATTCTAATGGGTAGTGGCCAGTTTGTATGAAGACGTATTACAGTTCTTAGTATACTGTGGTATTATTCACACTAATGCAAGTGGCTCATCTAAAGTGAATGGACTCTAATAAATTGTATTTGATTTTATGATCGTTTTTCCCTATTGCGTTGGTGCCTTGAAAAAAAAAACCAAAAAGCCTGATGTTTTATTAAAGCTCGGAAAATCTAATATTTTCTTCAACGTTCCAAAAATTGACGTATATATTACAAGAATATCATAATATCATACAGTTTTTAGGAAAACCCAAAGAGCTTGGGGATTCACGATAATGACGTACCGATATAATTTATAAGTTCCCATCTAGACTCCAGGCTGCCAACATGAGATATCTAAGAGGCAGGTGCAGTGAGTACATTGAAGCATGACCTTTACCTAAGCATATTTTTTGAAAAAAAAAATCGAAATAAAATACAAGGTGTATCAGAGTTAATCCACAATTCTTTACAGGTAGATTCCTGCCTTTAATCTTCTTCTTCTTCTCGTGCCCTGTCCGTTTAACGGACGTTGGCTATGCGGACTTTGT
Organism: Agrypnia vestita; assembly: GCA_016648135.1. Lineage (NCBI taxonomy): Eukaryota > Metazoa > Arthropoda > Insecta > Trichoptera > Phryganeidae > Agrypnia > Agrypnia vestita. The sequence continues at coordinate 17,039 of JADDOH010020458.1, read as the reverse complement.
TTACTGCGGCCCGGAACAGCTCCGCGGTAGACTGGCCAAACCACTGTCTCAGGTTTTTCCAGGGCCCCGACTTCCGGCAATCTTTCCCTGTATTATGAGATGCAAGATCTCGTATTTCTCTGGATGTCTCATCACATGTCCTAGATGTTGAAGTTTTCGGATTTTTATTGTATTAATAACTTATTTTTCTTTATTCATCCGAGCCATAACATCTTCATTCGTGATTCTGTCCATCCAGCTTATTTTGAGAATTCTTCTGTAGATCCACATCTCGAATGCCTCAAGTCGCCTTATCAGTTCTTCGGTAAGCGTCCATAGCATCTGACTTTATTATGAGTCGAAAATATTCAAGCAACCATGAACGTTTACGGCGTTATGCAATATCAAAGTTTGCATTTTTTTTTAATATTTCAGACTTTTTTTTACAAAACGTTGAGTATAGTTATAGAAAATTCCAACTGGATTTTTCCAATTGGAATTGGAAAGTTTTTATCATTTTATAGACTTGTTTAGAGGAAACGAATCAATTTTTCATATTCGATATAAGTTACTGTAATGATAGTTGATGACGTTTTATCAAAATTAAGTCAGAAATATTGAAAAAAATGCAAACTTTGATGTCACTTATCTCCATAACTATTGACATGGAGATAAGTGACATCATAAGGTCATGGTTGCTTATGAATTTTCAATTCATAATTAATTAAAACAGGAATTTACCTGTAAAGTATTGTGGACTGGCTCTGTTACACCCTGTATTTATGTGACATAATATTATGGTAGATTATAATATAACTGGAATATATTAGGTCCTTACATATGAAATTGGCGTTTTGCCGTACCGGCAAATTTGATCTCAAATATCTTCTCTTTGGTTAGGAATTCCAAATCCAAATTTATACAGCTATTTACTCATGTATTTGTGTTTTGAAAATTATAATTCATTTGTTTTTTCCTCAATTGTTTTTTTTCTTTGCGTCACTCAGTTTACAAAATGAAAAACTTGAAATATCGCGTTATTTACGAGTACGAGTTCCACCGTGGCACCAGTGCTGCAGAAACGGCTCGAAGGATTAATGATGTGTATGGCGACGGTGCCGCAAAAGAAAACACAGTGCGTTTTTGGTTCCAACGTTTTCGTTCTGGAAATTTCGACCTGCAGAACAAGCCCCGTGGACGGCCGGAGACCAAAGTTGATAATGAAGAATTGAAGGCTATTGTGGAAGCGGATCCATCGCAAACCACATCCGAGTTAGCTGCAGGCTGCGGTGTTAATGATAAAACTGTTTTAATCCACTTGAAGCAAATTGTAAGGTGAAAAAGCTTGAAAGGTGGGTACCTCACGAATTGAATGAAGCAAATCAACAAACGCGCGTTGACTGCTGCGTTGCATTACTCAACCGGCACAATAATGAAGGGATTTTAAATCGAATCATTACCTGTGATGAAAAGTGGATCCTGTACGATAATCGGAAGCGCTCATCGCAATGGCTGAACCCTGCCGAACCAGCCAAACCATGCCCCAAGCGAAAATTGACTCCAAAAAAAAGTTACTTGTGAGCGTTTGGTGGACTAGTGCTGGTGTCGTTCACTACAGCTTTCTTAAATCTGGCCAGACGATTACGGCAGATGTCTATTGTCAGCAACTGCAAACCGTGATGGAAAAGCTAGCTGCTAAACAACCGAGGCTGGTTAATCGCTCTAGGCCACTGCTGCTTCATGATAACGCTAGACCACACACTGAACAACAGACGGCTACCAAATTAGAGGAGCTTCAATTGGAATGTCTAAGACATCCACCGTACTCTCCGGACCTTGCCCCAACAGATTACCCTTTTTTTCGAAATTTGGATAACTTCTTGCAAAGGAAAAAATTCAACTCCGATGGGGCAGTCCAAACCGCCTTCAAAGATTTTATTGATTCCCGTCCGAATGGTTTTTTTAGTAAAGGGATCGATGAACTACCTATGAGATGGCAAAAGTGCATGATAGCAATGGTACATACTTTGATTAAATAAATATATTATAATAAAAAAAA